>BOPP01000075.1:5512435-5534558 GCA_017312745.1 Gryllus bimaculatus
CCCCGCCGCCCACCCGCCGAGCAGTCTTAGCGTCCGAGACGTGCCGTATATATACGTAACGATGAATACTCTGCTGTTGATGGTTGTAGTTGAGAATGTCTACCTTCTAAAGAAAGTGGCGGACTCCTTTCGCGATGCACGTGCGCCAGGATCGCGTCGCTTGGCATTCTTCGCATTGCGACGGAATGCAATTTCCGAGGGAACCCTGCAAAATGGAACTAGTCTGAGAAGCTGCACTCATTTAGCATTGCATTTCAATTTGATTTCCATAGCCGTTCGGTTGCTAAGCCCGTCCTTAGTTGTCAAACTGAAACGTGAGATTTAGCGAATGAGCAGAAAAAAGTAAATAACAGAGCGAATTTTTCATCATAATATAGAAAAATGCGAGAGGCTCATTATGTATGTAAATTAAAACCGTTCTTTGGAAAGATTGAACGAATTTGTTGAGTGTCGAATACATTTTTCGTCACTAGGAACAAAAAACTGCAGTAGTTTTGCAACATAAAATTATTGGAACTTGATGCTGCATTCAAAATACTTTCTGAATTTGCGTCCTGGCTTCATATCAACGTGAAGGGTTTCAGCCACGAAGCGTTTTCTATCGAATAGTTGGCGCTCTATACTGTGTAGATATTACTTTAGAAAGAATGGCAAGCATAGCTTATAATTTCCCTAGCGGAAATGCCATTTCTTTTTGTGTGTTTTGTAGATGCTGAAAATTGTTTAAATGTTATGTACGTAAAATTATAGAATTTAATCCGAAAATGCTAGTGTTCTTATTTGAATACCCTTTTGATCCTACTTCCTTAATGACAGGTTCTTTTTTATCAGATTATTCTTCTTTTGGTTTTTAAGGTGTCGTCCTTTAAAAAGAATAGAAATATTTTTGCAGCGACATTTGTTATACATGCAAATATTTCAAATGCAACATTTGTGAAGTTTACCTCAGTACTTTCTGGCTGTAATCTGTTGTTAATGCTGAAGGTATTAGCAATAAAATCTGATAAAACATCGTTACGTGGAAGTTATTTTCATAATTTTAGCATAGCTTCTACTAATTAGATGTTTAGACGCTTGGTAAGAATTAGTTACATGCTTAAATATCACTATTAATTGTCCGTAGTAAAATAATTAAAGAATTGTTTGAAAAATGTTGTGAAATGTTTCATAGCATAATATTCATCCCTCCAACAAAAAAAAACAATTATTCAGAAGAAACAAGATTTATTTTTAATTTCTCCACTTTTGTGATCTTTTAATTTGATACATATAACCCATAAATTCTCAGTTGCCTCTTGCAGTAGTACGTGATTTAGTTCCCTCCAGCAATGTTCTTATGGGTATTCGCACAAGATTCTAAGAAATATCACAGCTTTTTAATTAAAATGTTCGGATAATTATGGAAAATTACAAACTTTTACAAATGTATTTTATGAAAACAAAAACTAATATTTCATCAGTAACCTCTAGCGAACGGTAGTATAATTTAGCAGAGCAGAGGAAGCGGTAAGAGGGTTTGAGTGGTGAATGAGGGCAAGGGTCTCGAGGAGTTGGGCTCTTCTTGCAGACGGGCTTTGCTCGTGTCGAGTTCACAGGGGGTGGTGTGTCAACATCGACGTTACTGGACCTCGAGTAGTCTCACTTTCCATGTGCTGGAGCCACTCAGTTCATCAGTTGTTCTGCCCCTTATGGCTGGTCCCTGCAACCTGTACTTCCTGCAAACTACAGACAATAGAACGTTTGTATTACTTCTGTTTGTATTCAACTATATTCTTAAACGGTAGACAGAGTGCATGTAAAAAACACAATGCTTAGTTTGTAAATTAGTTGTGGAAGGAACGAAAACATTATATTATTTGTTTTAAGAATGTTTATAAATCGTCAACAAGTTTTTCTTTAACCGGATCATCCAACGCGCAAAATTCTGTAACTAACTCACAGTCTAACTAACTCACTCAGTGTAACTAACACACAGATCAAGAGTAAACAAGGAAAATCTGAAGGCAATTTCATTGTAGTAGCCTACAAATGTTTCAAAGGGCACCTACATTATACTTAAACATATTGATATTTATGAACATTGATAATTAAGTGGATATGTATTCTTAGGGTTTTACATTTCAACACAATTTTCTCTTGCAATAAATGCAAATGCATAAAAAAGTACATGTGGGGGCCTTCTATTTGAAAGACACTGCAAAATAATTTAGTGCGTATAATAGCACGAAAAGCTGATTGAACATGGTATGGTTAGCACGTAAATGTCATTAACTTTCAAACTTTTGCATATTAATATTTTTAACTTTTTAACACGATGTATCTAGAGGCAATATAAAATATTGTAGTCAACACGTTTCACCTGCTTTAATGGTTTCACATTCTTCATAAGAATTGTATTTTTTTTAGTATTTTAGGATTACTTGGTTGAAAGGTACGGTCAAACTGAATCGGTGTTCGTCCAAATTTGCGGCGAACACGGTGGTTTTTTATATAGCAAAAAAAGTTTAATACGTCAGTAGAGTGCAGACTCGGTTATACTGTGTTCATGAAGCTCCATTGAACAGCCAAAGTTCCCAGCTGGAAGAACAATATAATATGAACATCAACTATACCTAACACAACGATTGAAAATGGAGATGGATATATTTATTTCATTAGTTGATGAAGGAGACGCTGTGTTGAAGACCTTCGATTCAAAGTACAATAACATGGATATAAGCAGTACATTATGGTAGAAATTTTCCGAAAAATGTGTGAATCTTTTAAGGGTAAATAGTATTTGAGTTTTAATCAAGGAATATATATGAAGGATTGGCTCTAGACAGACCAATGCCTTATAGAATTCATTCTGAGAAACAAAAATATAAAAGATTTCAATCGTACATTTTTCGTCATAGTGTTTAGAAGTAATGTCTCCGTAGTTCAGCATTTTTCTACACCATAATACTCGCACATAATGTAGTAATCTATACGGCGGATGTATTATTCATTTATATTATTATTATTATTATTATTATTATTATTATTATTATTATTATTATTATTATCATCATCAATATTATTACTACTTTGTCGAAAATGTTGCGAAGGACATTTTAGAGCCGAGTCTTTCAGAAGATCTCTTTAATTGTTTAACATCTCATTTGCTATTCGGATGAAAACACACAGTTTTTTGTCGTGTTTTGCTCGTATGCGTGAATAAAACGAATATATTTATATTTTATACTTACTGCATTCGTAGAATCGGCTACTCGGGTTGTTTTTTCTTGTTCCTCCTTTTTTTCGGGGCGTCTGTAATGATTTCTACCATAAGGACTACGATTCACAACTACATGGAGTACGCGAAAGCTGGTCACCAATCCAAGAAAATCTAATTCAGGACGTTTCACCTCTTCCCCTAACCGGTATTTACAAACCTTACGGTGAAATCTGACTACGAGCATAATGTTTGCATTATTGTTAACAGTACCTTTTATGTACTGAACGTATTTTGTATTATGAAAAGAGACATAGTTTTTAGAAAATTAATTTTTTTCATTATACTGTTGCGAGCACTGCAAAATTTTTGAGACTTCGATTCGGAATGAAGTTCGTTGTTGCATGTGAAGAGATACAGTTACAAGATGAGAGATCTATCGACATTAATTAAGCAGAGTATGCTATTTTTCTTGCGTTTTATTCACACATACGAGCCAGAGTATATGAAGATCAAATGTTCCATAATCTTTCAAGTTTATTGAAGAGACATAATATGAATGGGACTACTCCGTGTGGTTGTACATAGATTCAGAATAGTGTAGAGTATCTCAGTAGGATGCAAGTTCACATAATTACTGACATTTAACAAACTCAAGTGCTTGTAGATTTTTTACGTAATGAATTACTACTTAATATTGTAGCATGAGTTATATTCTATTGTTGTGCTTTTCTAGTTCAAGCCATTTGACATGTTCAACTTTATTCTCTTAGAACTGATTCAGCCAGGCCTGCACAGACGGGCCGTTTCTATGCAACCCTAAGGTTCTTCTGTGCATAAAGTGAAAGAAAGTGCCAGTGTTGAAATGGAAAAACATAATATGAAATATATAATTTTGTACCGATGTGTGAGGTTGTACAAGCTTAATAAAACCTTATAAGCAGACGTAAAAACTGAAAATGTTTTAACAGAAAAGTAAATTACATGCAACATATGAGTATTATAAGCGAATGAGTTCACAAAATGCCGTTAATTGCACAGTTGTAAAAGGGCTAATACTAAATATCTCGTAAGTTACGAACCTAAAAAAATAGTTATATTACGTGCTCTAGAAAATAAAAAGTACAAGTTTAGAAGCCATTATTTTTCTTGTCTGAGGAGAAATTATTTATGAATACTGATGTCATTTGGTGAATGAAAATGAATAATTAAACGAAAAAATAAATTATGTTCTAAAGTATGTCATTTTAGCCTCGATTTTGCAATTAACAAACAGTTTGAATACATTATTTGCCTATTTCAATCGTCTCGCCCACGTACTAATATTTTAGCAGTGCTCACAGCAGTACATATTTTCATTTTATCTTAACAAAAACTGTAGGTTTGGTGAACAGCAGTTCGCTCAGCTTAAACAACAATGTATGAGAAATAACATTGTAATTATAGTTTATGTTTGAATTTTCAACAATTGTGAGTGACGATATTTTATTCGAGGAAATAAACATTATAGTTTAATCTGTGGTATTATTTTTTATTATGTATATAGCACATAAAAATAATCAGATTCAGAGCTCGATTCTTTTAAAATCTAGATTTGACATTACGGCGGAGTCGTTTTTCTTTACTTAACGTAAATTCTGTGCAGGCCTGCTCAAATACCAACTTTCTAAAACTGTATATAAATTTTGTATTTTTTCGTGAATGGTTGAAGAATATTACTTTAAAATTTAACATTTGTTGTTGATTCTTGAAAAGTGCCATTCTAATAATTAGGATCGAAACTCGCGCAAGAATTTTAAACAGACAAACAACCACACATTTTACCGTCGAATACAGAAAAACTGCAAATTACAACCAAAATATTAAATATAGCACGTGCGAGTATACTGGAGCCAGGCGTTTCCTCACAAGTGGTAAGATATGATAATATAAGATATGAGGCAAACGGGAAAGAATGAAAAGGCCTGCGCGCAAAAATTTCAAGGCGGCACATATTTCGGCAAGTCTCATAAATATATTTGCAAACCAAAATATGTATATCATGTGTGTTTAATATTAAAGAGCAAGAGATACATATTCTATTCCTTAAGTCTCCACTCAACAAACCATTCACCTTTTACACACATATATTTTTAGTAATTTGTACTCGTAGTGATATTGGGAGAAATTAGTGATGAAGGAAAATGTATGGAGTGCGGATGCGTGAGCTCGGAGGGTGAAGCGTTAGGATAATAAGGGTGAAGCGGTGAGCTTGGTGGGACGATAGAGATGAAATACCCGAATGCGATATGCTAATAAATAAAGAGGATGGGAGATATAGCTGGATTTGGCGGTGTCATTGGGGTTGGAAAAGAGATATGAATTGAGAGGTTGTAAAGTAAGGGTAGAGCGGTGTACTGGGGCGGGAGTGAGGATGGTGAGATGGAGCAATTGCAGCCAGTGAGGATGGTGGGATGATCGCCGTCGCCGCCCTCGGAGGGCGTGAGGACGGAGCCGTTCAGGGAACTGTTATCTGGAGGGGCAGTTGGGGATAGGAGTGTGGGTAGAGGATGGGATGTCGTGCCGAGGGGGGGAGTGTTGTGGTGGGCGTGGTTGCCATAAGAGGGAGCGGGCCGAGGAGTTCAGTAAATCCCGGGGGCGTGTTTGGGCGGTTGAGGCTTGTGGTGGAGGCGCCGCACCTGCCGTCGCCGCCCTCGGAGGGCGTGCCGACGGAGGAGGCGGCCTCGGGCAGCGGCGGCAGCAGCGCGCGGCAGCCCGGCTCGGAGCGGCGCGCCAGCGGCTCGAGTTGCTGGAGCGCGCGCAGCAGGGCGTCGCGCGTCTGCGGCGACGAGGAGCGCGGCTTGGACGGGGAGCCCGGCTTGTGCTGGCGCGCCAGCGCCACCGCGTCCGGCGCCTCCAGCTCTGCGCACGCACACGCGCCGCCGCGGGCGGCTCAGCGCCAACTACTCCAAAGCCATAACTCTACTACATGTAGCGCACGTTTTTCCTCCCAAGGTGGCGGGGATCTTCCCCCTCTGAGATGCGGTGCCGAGCATTCGTCGACTAACGGGGTTTGCCTCAACTAGATATCTCTTACCAGTGCACCACCCTAGTCGGGACAAGCACGAAGCCCTCGACCGATCTCACGGCATATGTGGTAGTGTAGCGCATATTAGTGTAAGTGTATGTAAGGATTAAGGATAGGACAAGGAACAGGAAGAAATGATCGCGCGCGGTTCGTGGCCCCTTTGTTTGGATACTGCTCCGGCATTCGCCTGGTATAGATCGGTGAAACCATGGAAAACTACAGATCAGAACAGCCTGCCTGTAGAATTCTCTTCCAAACTGCGACTGAATTCCACCTAGCTTACAAGCTAGTGCCACTGTCGGGACTCGAACCTAGAACCTCCTCGTCAGAGGCACGGCATTGACAACATTTAATATACTGAGCCACCTCTCCCATTAAGCATATGAAGAGCCAACGGAATTTATTATAATAAAAACGCAACACAGTAAACCCTCGTTAGCACGAACTTGCTTAACATGAATTTCGGCTAACACGAACAAAACGTGGGTCCCGGCAAGTGATGACTGTAATGAGTAATTTATAATAATCGGTTAAGATTAATTGTTATAACACGACTTGCGATTTTCTCGGTCCTTTGGAATTCGCTTTAATGAGAGTTTTCTCTATAACGACGTATCGCATATACTCGCGTCAGGGTTAGGGCGTGCTCGACATTTCGTGCCGGTGACGCACGACGTGGTCTGGTGGTTGACCGGGCGAAGAATAGATGGCGATGTTGGTTCGAGAATCGACTGCGGAAATCGAGAGTTAGTTCAGTTGCAATTTTCGCGCGGACGAAGCAGTCGGCCGTTAAACTTGGAAGGAGATGGACGCGTGTGAGAAGTGATCTGGATGAAACAGACTAATATCGTAATGCATCGTTATTCTTGAACGCTAAAATGATTCGAGAACAGTAGAACATTCAGATACTAGTGACGCAGTATACTTTGAAAGTATTTTTACGAAGACTTTATATCCGACTTTTCAACCACACATCGTTGAAACGAAAAGCTGTTGAAGTTGTGGTCTTAGCATCGTGAAATGAACAACTTATCTGTGTAAATTTCTTAAAAATGTGTGTGTCAACCAGAGAGCAAAAGTATTTATTTGGAAATTTTCGCAAGGTCAATTGCCAGCGAAGTGCGCGTGTTGAACTGAATGACGCAGATCGAGAGTAAATAAATTAATTGAACGTTGTGAAAGCACTTGAGTCCAGAACTGTGCATTTTGTCTGCCTGTTGAACTCTGCAACCAGTGTGCGTGACTGTTCGAGAGGACAAGTGATAGACGATTCAGTGCCGGATTCGTGAGTGCAGTGCGTGAGGAAGTTATTTGGGCCAAGCGAGGAAGCAGAAGAATTCGAGCCGTTTGCAGTCAGCTTCGGGGCGACAGAACGCGCGGAGGTCACCGAGAGAGGATGGCCGCGCGGAAGGAGCGACGCAGCCAAGGTCGACGCAGCGGCGGACTGGGGCGGTTCCAACTGCGTAGGCGCCAACGTGTAAGGTATGGAAACGCCTAAAACCTAAATACGTTGAGGGTCATGAAGGAACACGTACAAGTGGGCCAATGTAGGCATATATGAATGGGAGAAAACCAGAATGGTATAAGTGACATTTTATTAATTCCGGGAAAAACTTGTTTATTTTAGACTATATTTCAGTCGGAATGTAGTTAGGTGGTTTTAATGAACATTTGAAAGGACGTGGTTTTAATGATGAAACAAATCATCACGACGTATCAGTAGTAATGTCTTAAATAAACGGATTTCTCGGAATTGACACTCACTCCGCCATTGTCCTCACTGTCTAATAAAATGTCACTTATTTCGTACTGGGTTTCACAAACAATACGACTGGTGATGGTTTACTTCATTGAGTCAAAATTAAAATGTAAATAATTCTGATGGTTAGGGAGGCCTCTGATGTTTTGGAATCTAGTTAAGGTGTGATGAATTATGTGTATTGTAATTCTTGATGTTATCGGATAGTGAGATCAGAGAATCTTATAAATGTTCAGTTTATTCATGAGTGGATTGAACCGAGAATTTTGATGTTACTTTGAAACATAATCACATGGTGTGAATAGTGGTGTATTTCATTTCTTCAGATTTTCTTATTAGAAAACGAGTAAATATTTCAGTAAATACGTAATTTCGTAAGAATTTAATTTGTAGCGCGTTGATTAGAGGTAATGAGGATTCTCGGTTCACTAGAAATTATTCAGTGAATACAATATGTTATAAACTCTTAGGTTAGATAATCAAAGAACAGAGGTTTGTGGAGTTAACGGAATTCAAAATTTTTCTGTAATTACTACAGTGTCAGGTTACTAAGATAGTAGGACATTTTATTGTACGAGGGTCGTGATAGTATTATGCTACAATAATGTAACGATGTTTAATTAAATTGTTTCATCTTGTGTTTGCCTACGTTCATGCGGGCCAGCACGAAATGACCTTCATACCATTGTATATATCTATTCATGAAAAATTTCGAGATATCATATTTGTAGACTTGTCGTTCGTATCTGTCTAGTCTAGAAAGATTGTAGGTTCATGTAATAGAGATCATAATTTTTTCGAAAGCAAATATTATCGGTCCATAGGGAACTGCACCATTCCAAACTTCTTGAAACTAGAAATTCTCAGCAAACAATATGTGCATTCTCTGCTATCGATATGTATTTAGTTTTGGCAAAATATTTAAGGAAATATATAAAAATATGTAAAATTCATTCTAGTATTTTAAATCGCTCTCTAAAAGCATTTTCAAATTTTCTAACATAAAGGTCAGGTCTTCGATGGATTCGAAACTGGTTAATCCGCTACAGAATTGTTGTTATTACCTTTATTATAATTACTAGCAGTAGTAACATAGAAGTTGCAGCAACTTGCTGAATGCCATTGCACAATGTAGATTAATCCTAAAGACATCCAACTCCAGAAGTAATTGCAGAAGGACCTCAGAAATAATCGAACACTGGGATTCACGACACAATATTAGTTTTATCCAAATCATAAAACATGTACGTAGTATGTACTACAATGTTGTTCATGAGGACCCAGCGGTTAAGTGAACAATCGAACCTTGTAACAAGTCATATATATTGGGGAGAGGTGCTTGAAGGCAGTAGTATCCCCCCCTCCAAATCCAACAACGTGATAAGACGCGTAAAACACATTTATCATATTTCGATCGAGATGCGAATATGTAAGACGAGAGATGTAAATAGATAGGCTTCGCACATATCCGTTCGCTGTTTCCGACTACACGGTTTCCAAGAAGATCAGTTTGATCCGATCGTCGTAGAAGAGCAGAAGTATTACATTGCTTTGTAATAAAGACGATTCCTGTAAAATAGACTGGCTAACTATGTCTAAAATAAACCTTGTGCGATGAAAGGGTGTCCCGTATTAGCCTGGACAGTACCTTTTTGAGCCTCTGTCCCGTATTTTTTGAAAGAAAAACGGGGCGTCAAAATGTACCGATTTTGAGATTACGACTAATCGCCATAAAGAGCCGTCAACAATTTTAAGTTTAAATTTGTAAATCATAATGTATTCCGTTGAGTTTGCATTAGTTTATAAAAGGGGAAGCGTAAGTGAAAAAAGAATGTTTTGCAGTCTATTGAAATCAAGAAGGGAGAGATTCAGTGGTGGTTGTAATAAATGTGCAAATGAATCAAATGAGTATACTTTTTTTCTTTTATTGTTCCATTCAAACATACTTCTACATTGCGATTTATGTATCATCAGCTGTTACGGCTGTCATCCAATCGAGAGCTTACATCACTACAGTGACGTCATTATGGTGACGTTCAACAATGGATGTGGATGACATCGTAACAGATGATTTACGTCAGAAGCAGCTCTAAATATATCCAAGTATAACTTCCAAATATTGTTCCGCTTTTACAAAAAATATTTTTGCAAATAAATACTTGAAATAAATTTAAAATTGCGAATATATTTTCTTTTCGTTCATGCTGTTTATTTCCATTCATATTTCAAAACTGTAGTTTACTACAGAGGGTAATGTTACTTTCTGTTATGCGTCTCATTTTGTTCCTATTTTTAGTCAAGAAAAAGTCACAATGTCCCGTTTTTTTGTTTTAAATATTTGGTCACCTTAAGGTGACCCTGATCGAACGAAATTAGATTTCGATTAGAATGGAAATTGCCGAGGAATCAATTTTACCAGAGTAGAGTTACTCTTCATGTCACACTGGAACGGTTTCGTCCTTGGAGAAAAAGAAAACTTCTCGACAGTCCTGTTTCAATACGAAGACTGAGAGCTAATACTAAAACACCTGAGGGCGGTAACAGTCCATTAATCACAATTGTTCGCCAGAACTCGTTTACGAAGTGATCATTCTCTCGAATAACCAAAAATACGTTCCATCAATTGATAATGAGGCCTGTGCATACCTAGAATATTCCTTTCCTCATTTAAACTAAAGACTACTTGTCAGCTGATGGTAGAATATGGACACAGTACAAGCTATAAAATCACATTTCGTTTATTAGTGATGAAATGTTGCGCAGTGATAAGTATAAATATAATATTGAAACTTGAATTGGAATACAAAACAAAAGAGTTGGATGCAAATACATATTTTCCATTCTCTCAGCTTCTCTGTTTAATACATTAAGAGAATTCAGAGAGATTTAAGGATCCTTTATTTTTCTGCCACCAGACACGCTTCAGCATTGTTTACATATGCAGAGCGTAGATACATAGGCACCCCATTCTGCTAATTGTCCACCAGACGTCACGTTTTCCCTAATACTCATTCTCTTGAAGAATCCCAACCGCGTCTCAACTACAATGTTTGAGCTGTACAGATCCCCTCCTGTCAATTAAACTAACGGAGTCTAGTTACGCTGACAGTCACATAGCCAGGCTAAGTGCAGAGCTGCTCCCGCTGCTGTTTCGCGTCCTTGGGGGCACTTGGCGCGTGGAGGACGTAGCGCCTCCACACTTGGCGCGTACGCGCGACCAACTGGCGAGGGCGCGCGCGCGGCGAACGTGTGCGCGCGGCTAAATGAGCGGCGGAAGGCGTTTCTCTCGCAGTCACGTGACGAGGAAGCGGCGCGCCACACACTGCCAATGCTCGATGACGCTTATGACTGGGGGGGGGCGGACTTCGATGACCTAAAACCTCGCCAAAAATGGTCGTTGAAACGCTCGTAAAATGTTTTTAAAATGCCGTAAAAGCAAAGAAAAATGACGTAAAAATGTGGTCAAAACCAGTTCGGATGAACTCCATAGCTGGGAGACTGGATACATTACTGATGTAATCGAGGCACAGTTGCCAGATGTATTGCGAGATCTTTCCCCACCATCTTATTACGGAATTTCCCCAAATAATCAATCCAATGAAACAAAATTCCTCAGCTTTGAAACGAAAACTATTCTCCAAGTTATGATCCACCGGCATGAGCTGTCCCTGACGATACCATTGGCTCTCACCTTAAATTCAAATAATTCAATTCAACCAACCATCATCCTTTGAGCTGCTAGAACTGCTACTTCGTTTTTCTCAGTTTTTCTTTCTCTAAGCCTATCGCTTATTTTTCTCTTTTTGATACTAAAAATGAAAGAGAATAACGTCTATTATTTATTTTTTATTTTTTAATGATTGAGAGAATTATATTTTTATCTTGACTCCGGGTGAAAATAATTTGTCCCAAAAATACCCAAACATTTCCCGCTCATTTATGTTCCCCATTCGTTTTCCACAACGAAAAAAAAGCATTTTGGGAATTTTTTCCTAATCTGGCAGCCCTGAATCAAGACTTCTATTAGTTAATGTGCACTCGACTTGAAAATTTCTGAGCGAAGACATCGAATAAGCTTCTCAGGAATTCTGTGGAGAACATTGCTGCATTGCTTAAATATTCTTTCATGCAAGTACCGTAAAAATGGTATTAAAATTAATGAAATCAGTAAAAAATGCTTTACAAATGGCGGAAAAAAGTAAAAAATTACTTACTAGTCGAAATCGACAATAATTTAAAGAAAGACAAAACCGGTTACCTCCATTTCTCATGACATTATATTAATTTATAAATATTACGGTGTTGTTTTAAAGTGAAAAAAATGACATTTCATTAAAACCTGTGCTCTACTCATGAACTTTCAACGGAGGCGGGGAAGTGCTGCTGTAAATAAGCAGGTGTCGCATTGACTTGAAACCCTGCAATTGGCAGGGAAAGAGAGATATCGGTTGTATTGTTGTTGCTGATGTAGTTGCGAAACTATTCAAGTTTTATGCAGCAGACTGTCTTACTTTCGAATTCCGAAAGCTGCAAATTTTTTGACACCAGATATATCAGAGGACGCCCCTTCCTAATGGTTGTACCAGCTATAATAGCCTCTAGGAAACACACTTCTGTGGAATGGGATGTTCTGGTGTTCGCGTCTTAGACACTTGCTCGGCCGAATTAGCCATTGTCTGTAGGGGAATTGCAATGGCTGGCTGCCCTGATCGGCAGTTATCTGGAGTTTTTCTTTTAATACCACGCGAATGCCCGACTTTTGTAACAGATGGGCCACTGGCCGCATGCAATTTTTCCATCTGCATCCCTGACCTCTCCTCCTTCGTATACTGACACGTATACTGACATGCATAGCACTACCACACATGTCGAAAGGCAATTGGGAACTTAGCCAGAGTTGCCATCAGTCCTCCATTTGGAGAACTTATCCTCCTTTTTTAACATTCATCCATTCTCCTGCCCTCCCCCCTTTTTTAAATTTACATGGAATGTCCTTCTTTTTGTCGTGTTGAATAGAAAATAATACTGGCATAATTTTGAAGTAATAAAATTCATATTCAAGGGAAGTCATTCAAGGGACTTCATATCTTGATTACTCAAATAAATGATCTGCATAATAGGTCATCAGGTTTATTGGGATAAAAACATATTTATGCTTATTTTTTGGTGGATAATGAAGGTGAGTGCGGGGATGAAGTTATCCAATCGGAAACTTTCATTTTTAATGACGCAAAGTATAATACGCTTTTAAAGACTATTACTGGTTTGGAATATATATTGTAGAGTATAAAAATGTATAATGTCCTCCTTTTCATTGAAATGTCCTCCTTTTTAAGTAAAAAGTTCTCCTTTTTTAAGCAAAATGTTCTCCATGAAAAAGTGTTTTGGTAACCCTGGCTTAGTGTTTATTCCGACTGGGGTAGTGCATTGGGGAGATACCTGGAAGGGAACTTCCCATAAGACGTGTGTGTCGGCACTGACGGCCTCGCGTTTCGGCAGGGGAGGAACGCCGCCACCCTGGCTCTGAGCTGAACCCACGCGCCCGTTTGCCTGCTCACCCTTGACCACGACAGAGCCTGACAGAACGCCGCTTATCAGTTCAATGTTAGAATCACGGTACGAAGAGGAATTGAATGTGCGTTGCAACCTTTGTAACATAGAGACCTTAGTCAATGAAAAATATAATTTAAACGTTATCTAAACTTAAATTTACTGATTAAAGTTACACTTTTTAGTGCGTAGATTTTCAATGGTTTTTGAATCAAATGTCGAGTGATGCACGAAAAATTCACGCGTGATATAATAAGGGATAGTACCACTGCTTTGAATTTCGACAGCTAGTGAATGTTTCATCTGTTGTAAGTCATTTATGAACATTTTTGGGTACTTACATTTCTTATTTTGGCATACAAAGCGTTAGAAATTGTATGTAGTACCGTATCAACGCGATTTTATGCCACAACTAAACCCGTAGTCCGAAGACTGGAATGTCGTCAAGTGTGAAATGCGAAGCGCCAACGAGAGTAAAAAGATATTAGATTTTATTGAAAACAAAAAGGTAATTTATATTAAGATGCTGTTGTGTCTTGCATTCATAAAGAAGTATGGAGATAGACATTGTTTTATAAAATTTAAGTTGTGTTTTCTTTCTTATTTACTTTCTCAGTCATTTTATTATTGTTCCACAGATGTTTTGGAATCTTTAGGTTTTTATTTAAATATCTTGATTGAATTCAAAAGTAATATCACATCCCAAATATCTAAAATGACTAACTTGTTCTATAATTATATTGTTATTATCTTACTATGCATGAAAACTTTACATACTTAGCATGAAAAAGAAAGATTTTCCAGAATTCAGACGACCGAAATGAGGTTCTTGAGACAAGTCAAAGGCTACACAATATTAGACAAAATAAAAAAAAATAAGATAATCAGAGAAGAATTATAGGTGCTCCCATTAATAAATAAAGTTCAAGAATGCAAGACCCGATCGTCCTAACATCTACACAGAATGAGTACTGACCGCATCCCAAAACAAATATATCACTACAGACCTAATGGTCAAAGGGATGTCGGCCGTCCAAGATTAAGATGGCTGAAGACGGAACAGGAGACTCTCCTAATCCCTGAAGAGATGATGATGATGATGATCCTGATGATGATGTTTTATACAAAGTATCTAACCTGCTCTGCCATTCGTGGGTTTGCGTGGTCATTGTCTTGTGACCTCTGGATAAAGAAACGTTTTCTTCTCGTTGTTTACAATCAAGGTAAGAGCCAAAACAGTTTCAAAAAAGTTTGTAGGCCTGCTGCACAATAGTAACGGAAGCAGTCTATGACAACTATGACGTCAGAAGCTACGTCTTGGCAAGGCAAGCGAGCGCCCAGGCACGTCCCAATCCGTGCGTGAGCACATGTACGTGCCCGGAAGTGCGTGTGCATAGGCACGAAACTGGCGCGCGCACCGTGATTGGTAATAAGGCGGAGGTTTCTACTTTTGGCACACGACGAGATTTTAAAGGAGACGTTAGAAAACAGTTGAACTCTTAATTCAGAAATTTCTGCAACTCTTTTATCTCAAGCTTGAGAATGATAACGACAGCGACAAAAATTATTTATTTACAACATAAGTAACAATACGACATAACTATCCACATCTAACGACATAATCGTAAGATGTTACGATACGAATATCGCACAGTGTGTTTTTTCACTTTGTATAAATTCAAATGAACTATAATTTTCATTTAAATTTGACTAATTTGTCCGGAAATATATTTCTTAAAGATGTCGATAATAAGAGGCAATCGATTATTTCAAAACGTTTCTTTTATTGCTGCTTATTTTTGTTGAGAGTGAGCTAAAATTTTTTGGCACATTCTGCGTTGAAAATATTTGATTCACTGACTCAAAGATATTCAATATTAATCACGGATACCGAAGGCCGGAGATGTCTTGCCAATATAGTCATACCTAGAGAAGTGTTGACTGACCTCTAAAAGCGTTGACACGCAAGATGTATGCCATTTCGTTTTTCCTTGTTGCAATGATTGGATTCCTCCACGTGGAGTTTGATAAGAGAATGTAATTTTTCGAACACTTTGGAAACTCTAATACTACACTGAAAGATTGGGATGTGGCAGCCCCAAAAAATTGTCAATCGTTCAAAAATGTGTAATTTGAAATTTCCAATGTACCAAAAATTATGTTCATGCATCGTATTTATGAAATATTGTTTCTAAAACGTCGTTCCACAAAAATTAAATGATTTAAAAATAAAAAAAACACCTGATTAGAGGCGCTAAAATGGTACAGACGAACCAGTTGTTTTCGAAGCCACATAGAATGTGCACTTCGCTGGTGACATTCTACTCCGCTGTGTAATATAAATCGTAATCCCCTTCGTTTTTCAATATAATTGGTATACTTATTTGCCCAAATTTCTTGCAAAATTTCTTTGTTTATATTAACAGAAGAAAGAGAATAAATTTGTGTTTCACTTTCAGCAGTGATTACAGAAACAATAAGAAAGAAATATATGTATGGTACAAATTAACTTGGAGATGTATGTATTCTAATAAATTTGGTCTTTCATTAAATGGTCAAATTCACAGGTGCCTTTCTTTTATAATTAATTATTAATTAACACTATACTTAATCATTAAATTTGTACTGAAATATAGGATCTAGAGGTAGAAAAAAAGAATTCTCTGCTCGTCAATCCATCTCGAGAATGCCATTAAAATTACATAATGTCGTTGAATTACACGTATCAAAATATACTATTATTGTGAAAAATATATAGCATGTGAAATAGCATTTGATATTGTTAAATACATTTACTGCATCCTTATTGTCGGTAGTATCAACCGGCTTCTCTTCGGGATTTATAAACCTACACCCATTTTGCGAAAGCAGGGTCGCGCACAGGGAGGTAGAAATATTACATTTTTGAACCCAAGCAAGGTCACACGTGGCTTCTGAGGATATTTAGAATTGATTTTTTATACAGATTCTTTCCGTATATTAACGATATTTATATCCTTGTATATATTAATGATACTTATATCCTATTCATCCCTAGAACCCATGAAAATGCTGGAGGGAAAAACAACTAATATTTACATTTCTCAAATCAAAGTGGTCAACATTTTAAAAATTAAAACATTTGCAAACAATAAAACGCAATGTATTACTTTTCCTATCATCCACAACACGTTGATGCAAACCAGATCCCAATCTCTTGAATGTTTGAAAGATAGTCTGTTACGTAATTGCTTATAAATTGGTTGGGAAAAATCATTTAGTAATTTCTTGCTCTTCACAAATTACATATTCGTAAAATGTTTTTACCCAAACTAAAACATAACGTATTTTATACATTCGTTCGTTGCTCACAGTATTGTCTTTCTGAAGAAATTTCAAAACTATCTCTTCAATAAAACGAATTAGTAACAAGCATTCTTCATTAAACAAGAAGTTATTAAAATTGAACCTCGAAATCTAACCTACGAAATTCTCGTGTTTCTGTCCATCGCTTTGACTTTCAGTTTTCGCGGTCGGCGACGGAAATTGATTCTGGTGCGGGGGCATATTAAGGATAAGACCCCAAAACGCTGCATACTATTAAATGTTAAGTGGATAGGTAATATTCGTTGTTTTTATCTGTTTGTTGTAACAAATTTGTTTCTATTTAAAAAAAATACAAGTCTGTAAATTTATAAGTACCGATTACCAATTCATCCGATGCAACCGATTACGTGAGAGGATTTAATGTGATTAGGTGCTTTGTGTTTACTAGTAGTAAGCAACAATACGTTTATAATATTTGTTAGAACTACAGGGCAAGCGCCGTGTGCATAAAGGCTCGAAAATTTTACGATGTGAAAAATTATGAAAAATGAAACTGTAAAGAACAAATTATAATTATAAGAATTAGGCCCAAACGCACCATTATAAGCCGCCTCTATTTGCTTAACAAAGATAACCCTCCTATTTGCAACGTATGCAACATTAAAACAAAAGATAATTATTTTTTTAAAACATTAACATGCGGTTAACAAGGTAGAAACTAAAACCAATATTTTTGCAGCTAGTATTTGAATAATAAACATTCATCACTGGAGTCGAGCGTGGTCAGAGATTGCCCTTTCAGATCCTGCTCGGTCAGGTTAACTGTGCGTTCAAACCTTCATTCGAGAATTTTATCCGTTTTTCTTCTAAATACGCGTGCATTGCAAATACGCTTCTAATTGCGCATGCCTGAACTCACCGGGAAGGTCGAGCTCAACGCCAAGTTTCGCTTAATTCCGCTTTCCTCAATTGCATTCCCCTCGTGAGGGCCAACGACGTCAGCGGAACGGTTTCCGCAGGCGCGACCACAGACCTGCGCAGGTACCTCGCCTGTCGCTACGTGCCACCCGTGTCTCAGGCGACAGCGGCTTTTTTCCGCGGTTTTCCACGGCCGCGCGCTAAAAGATATATGAGGCGTGTAGCGTATTTGATCCCGGCCGACAGCGTGACGAGACTGGCCCCTCGCCACGTGCATAAAACATCATCACTGCCTATCACGGCCTGTCGGCCTGCATGCATTAATTCCGATAATAGAAAATTGTTACGTTTAATGTTGAAACCTTGTTCCTATTTTCGTTGCGTCATTAATTGAGAGTGATGGTCATTTAGTGTACGTGGAGAAGCTGTGTGTAACACTGGAAACACAGGTACGCCCCATCCGAAGGGCTGAAAGGTTTTGTGTTTTTTTCGGAGATCGGAACTTTCATTGGGAGTGTGTGAACAAGAGCGGGTGTGGGGGGCGACACACTTCTGTGTGCTGATTCTCACTTTGCAACAAGGTCTGTACTGAACTGCGACACCTCTGTAAATAAACTACCTGCTTCCAATAAACTTTTGCCGTCGAAAAAATAGTACATTTTCAAGCCCCCCAAAAACTGAGAGGATTTGAATGATGAAATCTCCTTAATGCCCTTATTGGGTTCATAATGATCCCATGTGTATTTTCTAGGATTTCAAAACAAACGTCAAGAGTTGGCTTTGCATATTTCAATAATATGACTTAGCTGAAAATGTTTTATGTGTCCGGTGTTCTGACTATAATTTAACAGTATAGTTTGCACGAGAAATTATATGCAGATAGACTTTACAGAGAATACTCGCATATTTAATACGTCTATTTCAGACAAATCATTCAGAAGCGATTGACATCAAAATTGTGTTAACATACTGTGAAAAAATATGGAAATATTCATGGCCGTCAATTT
This sequence comes from Gryllus bimaculatus, assembly GCA_017312745.1. NCBI lineage: Eukaryota > Metazoa > Arthropoda > Insecta > Orthoptera > Gryllidae > Gryllus > Gryllus bimaculatus. The sequence goes on from BOPP01000075.1 coordinate 5,531,239, forward strand.
TCGATACTGTTTATTTGCAAATATTAGAAAACACATTAAAACGCTTTTAGACCCCTGCACGGTGTATTATTGGAATATGCAAATTGAATACACTTTCAAATGGAGATCGAATTTTGATATTTTTGAATATTTGATACATTTAACCGTTTCTTTTATTATGTGTAATTATATCCTAGTAATTGTGAAACAATTACATATTACTTTCTCTAAACTTACATAAAACATTTTTTCAGATACTTAAATGTCCTAGCAAATTATTTTTTTCGTATTTGATTCTAACAATGTAAAAATATTTTGAGAATTATTGTCAATATTTTCCTTCCATTTCCTTTACACTCCACCGCTTGCGGCGAAGTCAAATACCAAACAAAGTTTTCCCTTACTGCACTGTATAAATGTACAAACGTTTTGGATTCCTTTGTAGTGATAATCGAGTAACCGTGTCTGTCCGTTCGTCGCTCGTGAATAGACCCCTCCAGCCCATGAACCATTACAAATGAGGTGCCATTCGACGCGTCTCAGTCTCATAATGGAGAACTGACTGTTTTTGCGTGCACTTCCAGAAGAGTTTAAGAAATGTGTTTTAAAATGTTTTTTGTTTCTTTGAAGTAAATAATACACGTTTTGGGTGATTTATGGCACCCAAAAAAGTTTTATCAGTAGCTCATTCGATTCCTCTGCACGCGACAAATCGATTGGTACAATTTTTAGCCTTTATGATATTCTTGAAGAATTCTAGAAAAGCAGTTTGTTTTTTCTTTCAATGCATCTACGAGAACATTAGTGAAACGCAGTGAATGTCTGAATTCTCATTTTGTCAATGTTACTATAAATAAGTTATTATAAATGGTAGGCTATATATTTATTGTAGATTTACGAAATTACTTGCAAACTATACATGAGTGGCTTAACTACAACGGGTTTCTCAAGGATAAACCGAAACCGGCGTAATTTCCTTGTTCCTCCCTCAAGTTAAAATTCTATATTAACATGATTTATTACAATTATTTGTACATATAGTTTTCCAATTAAAATTTTAAAAAATGACATTTCTTTTTAATCATTTGACGTGTTAAAAATTGTAATAAAGCTAATATAAAGTGCAGTGCACCTAGGGATGCTTGCTCCTAAAATGCTAAACTAGTGGAGGGACAACAGCACGTTATTTTTCACATTAGTAACGTTTACTTCAAATTATAACAACGCATTTTCCGTCCACATTAATACATCTCAGCCCTCACTTGAAATACTCATTACCAATCGTAGTACCAACATTATCGCTCAACAATGAGAAGTAATTCTAGAATATCGAAGTGCTTGGTGGCAGTATTTCCATTGTCATCTTGCGTCTTCAAACCTCGTGAAAGATTCTCTTCAGCAAAAGAAGCACGGAAAATTCTAATTTTCATTTTCAAAGATTGAACAAATTTCGCCAAACTACTCATATTTTAAAAACAATAGTGCATGGCCTTATTTAAAGTTCTAGTTTAAAGAACATATTTTATTATATAAAATCTCTAATTATATATTACAATGTTAATTTTCTGCAATTTTCGAAAATACGGAGAGATTAATGAATGTGCGCCCTAAGCCATATTTGTATGCGTACTTTGCTATATTTGAGAAAAAGTAAAGAACATTTTTTTGAAAATTTTTTAAATTTCCCTATTCTTTAATAAAAAATTACGCAAAAACTAGTTGTTTAAAAAATTGATGATAATCTTATAACTCAAATATTCAGAGTATACATAAATGTATGTTGTAGTCACCATGTTGTGGCCAAAGATTACATCTTTGACTAATGGATGAAAATTGTTATAACATTTGTAAACATTTCTGAACTCTTCTCAACATTTATCAACCGATTGTAATAACACTTTTGTGCCCAAAATGTTACGATATGATTGACTTATGCTGAAGATAGTCTTAAGTAATCATTTTCCAAATCATGAAATGTAGATTACAGAAGTATGACATTATAATGCTGATGTGCAGAGTATGATATAACTTAACTGAAAAAAAAGTGTGGGAATACTTTGAACTCTGTAAGAAGAAACTGTTTAAAAAAGCGCGCCAGCAGGCCTAGGCGGAATAAGTCGGAAATCATAAATCGCCCCGCCCTCGCGAGAGCCCGAAGCGAGGCGAAAGCCCCCTGGGACGAGGCGTGTGGCGCGGGGCGGAGCGGAGCGGAGTGGTTCACCTGGGATCTCGAACGGGTCATCGTCGTCCGAGGACTGCGAGCGCGTGGCGCGGCGCCCCCGGCTGAGGCATGCCCCCATCCACGGCGCGCTGCCTCGGCGCGCAGGCCCCCTGCCAGGCCCCCTGGGGCCGCCCTGCGCAGCCCCCCGCGCCGCCCCCGCGCGGCCCCGCGCGATGTGTTTCCGCGGCCACCCCCGCGACAATGCGCGCCCATCAACCACGCAAGAGCGACGCTACAAGAAAGAAGACGACTTAAAAGTGCAAAACGGAGAACTTTAACGGGAGAGGATACCATGAAATGGATCATAGTATCGATTTTTTAGAAATAAATAGTTCAAACCACGCTCTAATATATCAAAATTTTTTTCTGGGTCCCCTGGAAGTCCCTTTAATTTTTATTTAAATGACCTAATGCACATGAGCCACGCCTCCTTTTTTGACACGACATACAACAATGTCAATTTTTTTTGTAATTTTGAACGCATGTTGGGTTGTTAATGACTTAATGAAACCTGTTCTTGATCATACGCTAGTTGCATGATCTTTTTGTTGATCTTTTTCACTGGAAAAAAAGTTCCTGTATACGGGGCAGAATTGTTTTAGTAGAGCAGGAGCAAGTTCAGATTTTTCCGAAATGGCGTTTCCCGAAAATGTGTTTATTTTGTAATTAATGTACCTTTTCTCAGAAACTATTATCCACAATTTATTGAAATTTACAGGATACATTCTTTATAGTATTGCCAATAAATTGACATTTTTATATAAACATTCTTCAATAAAAAATATTAAAATATTTGTCCAAAATGCTGAAAAAATTGGGATAAAAGTTATCATTGACAAACAAATGTAATTATTTTTTAATCAACTCAAAAAAGTCAAAATAATAAGAAAGATTATATCTTTAAGTGTGTGAAATATCAAAATTTTCTATTTAACCGTTTTCTAGAAAAGTTACATCAATAATAGCAAAATTAACATGGGCGTTATACATGGTACCCTCTCCCCTTAAACAGGGAACATTTTTTGCACAGTCTTCATTTCTCTATGCATTCGACTGAGCAGAAGTTTTTCTGATGTTAATTAATAGTGACGATTCCTTTGTTGTCGAGAGTTAAAGGAAA
>BOPP01000075.1:5544614-5557376 GCA_017312745.1 Gryllus bimaculatus
GCGACTTAAAAACTAATAAGTATCCCGCCGCTTCACATAAGTCCCTCAGCTCCCCTCCTCCAGCTCCCTGCTGCGTGCTTCTGCCGCATCTCCTCCTCCTGCTCGCCCCTCCTTCTCTGCCTCGAATCCCGTTGTTAATCTTTTCGCGCGCAGCTCGGAACTTCCAATCGCATTAATATGCGCCGGGCGTACAGCGGGCCTGTGCGCTTCGCCGCCATTTGCATGCAAGAGCCGCGGCGATCTTGAATTTACAACCGCGCGCGGCCGTTCGTCCTTCATCATCGTTTGCGCGGATCAAGGCTCGCGCCCACTTTCCGGCGCGTCCGTTTCCATGCAATGCCCCGCGCTGGCCCCAGCCCCCGCTCTAGTCCCCGCCCCGCTCCCCACTCCGTCCCCGCCCCTTCTAAGTCCCCGCCCCTTCGTTCCCGCGCCGCCCCGCCCCACTCGTCCCTCGCCCCCCTCCGCCCCCGCCCGCTCCGCTCCACTCCCCCGCTCCGTCTCCGCCCCGGTAGGTCCCCCCCCCGCGTTCCGTCCGCCCCCCTCCGTCTCCACGGCTTCTCGCCACCGTCCCCCGCTTCCACAAAACCGCACAATCTTCATCTCCTCAGGCATCGCCCAGCTTCGTCCCCCCTCGCCCCCCGCCCATTGCCTCTCTCCCTGCACCACCCTGTCTTCATCCCTGCCAACCCTTCACCCACTTAACCCAGCTGCCGCATACGCCTCTATCCCCGTACCCGCTCTCCCTGCCTCAGCCTTCACTTCCACACCCGCCATTGCAGCTGTCTTCATCCTCATCAAGCCTCCTTCCATCAAACCTCATCCAGACCCGCCGCAGGCACCATCCCGCTGCCGTCCCTGCCACGCCTCATGCCATGACACTCTCTCTCTTACGTCCCGCCCCGTCGCACTGACACGCGCCCCTCGGCATCCCGTTCCAGCCCAGTCTACATCATCCATGTCTTCAATCCCCACCCTGCACTTTTCTCCCGCCCCGCTCTATCCCGCCCGTCTTCCCCTCCATCTGATCGGCCCTCGTTCCCCGCTCCACCATGCAGCAGCCCTCACCTCCGCCCCCCCGCCCCGCTCCACCCAGACGCCTCTCAACCCCTCCCTCTCCTTAGAGTCCCGCCCCACGCTTCACGACACGATACCCATTCTGCCATGCCACCCACGTCTGCCTCTGTCCCATTCGCTCTGCCACACGTTTTGCCCGCCCCGCCCAACGTTCCAGTCCACGTCCAAAATCCAGCTCCCCGCTTTTGTTCGTCCTACCTCTTCTCTTGCAACCTATCCCTTCACCTCTTCCGGCCCCATCACGCATCTAGTTTCGTGCTCCTCCTCTGCGATGCAGAAACCGTCTCTCCGCCTCCTTTGTTTCCGCTGCTCCACCCCTCTGTCCCGACTGTGCACCCCCGTCTGCGGCCTCGCCCTCCGATCCGCCTTGTTACAGCGGTCGATATCCCCAGCCACCGCGCACACACTACGCGTACCTTGCGTCTGTCCCTGCCCCATCTCTGCTCCAGCACGATCCGGTCCCCGCCCTGCCCTCGTTCGTTTCCGTGTCACGCTTCGGTCAGCGCCGATCCCTCCTGGCCTTCTCCTCGCGCTCTTGCGCGCTTCTGCACCGTTCCTCTCCCGACCCCAGATACACCTCTGCCCCATTGCTCCTACAGACCGGCTCACCCTAGCCCGTTCACGCGTTCCACCACCTACTACTTCCCTCTTGCCGTGTCTTCTGCTCAGACTATGCTCCTTTGGCCCCAAAGCACCGCCATTTCTTACCACCTCCCTGTACCCTTCTTCTGCCTCCCACCACAGCTCTGTTCGATTCCGACATCTGCCTTCAACTTCCGGACAAGCGTCGCCTCCTAATACAACACCCCGATTAGCACCACTTTCTTTTCGTCGCGCATCATCTCTGTCTCGTTCCCGAATCCCCACAACTTCCCATTCCCTACCACTCTCAACTCCTCCACTCTGCAAACCTGAAGTCTCTTGACCGCTAGAAGCTTCCCCTAGCCTTCACCCTAGCCGCAAGACTCGTTCATTTTTAGCTTCTTCCATTCGTCTCTGCGTCCACATCATCTTCGCTCTGACGTGGCTCCGCCTTCTATCTCGCCGTCCTCCTTCCTCTGTCCCTCCTCCCCCTGTTACCGTATGCTTCTTTAGGAGCGCTCGTTGGAGCCAAAAAAAATCGATCGGAATTCCCACAACGCATACGTTTGCGCATAGAAGGATTCGATGATTTATGAACTAAAATGTAAGTTAAGAACTTCCCTTAAGTAATTTGCACGCAGATTAAGCCAGGATGTACAGCCTAGGTGCCCGTGTTCATCTGAGTTGACTGCAACTCATTGTGAAATTGTAGAAGAAAACAGCAACGTTAATTTCTTGCCGTTCAGTTAAACGAAATGTCCATTATCTTTAACTTCATCCTGTGAAGCAGACTACTGTAGCTGCTTACTAATCATCAGATTCGCATGAAGTATAAATTTTAAAATTATGCTCATTAACATGACATCAAGTCTTAAATACGAGCAATATATCACGCACAAACGATATTTGTATGAAATGTAGTGTGTCGCTCAACCTGATTGCAGCGTAGAAAAGTGATGGATTGCTACCGAACATTCCTAACGTCAGCGTTAATTATTAATCAATAATTTAATTTCTTACTTCGTTTATTGTAAAATTAACATTAGGTAGGACTAGCGGGATTTGCCATTTTTAAATTCCCTTTCCGTACAGAAAAGCTAATTGGACATCCAAAAAGCATCTTTGGAATATTGTTTCGTAGAATTCAGAGATGTCCATTGCGTGATCGTCTCTATACAATTTCGTTGCAAAATGAACTATTGTCCATTTTGTAATCTACAGTCAGATGAGATATGAATGATTGCATGTTAGTGATTCTGGGGGCAACTACGTATATGGTCATTAATATCCGTAACTTTTTGTAAAAGTTTTTCCTGGGAGAATTAGCGCGATCTTTCCCTCTATGATGACGAGATCCGGAATCGACCTAACCTCCGTTAAACGCTTTTGTCCCCAAACCAGGGCATCTCCCACCCTGCCGGAACCCCAGCCAGGACAAATCTACCGGCCACGACAACCTCCCTGCTGGATCTCCCAATTACTGTGTTAGTGTAGTGCAACGTGAAGTGTAAGCTAAGGACAAGAGAGAAGGAAAATCGCCGTGCGGCCGTTGGCGGTTGATAGGGTACTGCTGCCGGCACTCGTCTGTAGAACGGAAAGACAATCTCGGAAAACTTACGCGATCAAAGCCAGTCGGCACTAGAATTCTCCTCCACACAGCGACTGCCATTCCAAACTTAAGCTGACAAGCTTATATGGTCGTAATATCCTCCCAATCGTCGGAACTCCGACCTAGGCGACCCTCCCGCGTCAGAGGCACCTATATCAGAATGTGACTCTATTATATGCAATAATGCAGAACAGCAACAAAGCATTTAGCATGTATGAAAACGTCCGATTTAGATGATATGGGTTTAATGAACTGATTATTTCTTGGTGAATGCAGCGAACGAGTGTGTTAAAAAAAAAACCTTTAATTTTGCATATTTAATGTGGCCACGAACATATTTAGCTTAAAAAGTGGCCGTGTATACCCAGTTTTGATAGACGATAACACTTTCAAAGAAAACTTCAACCAACTTGAGTTTTGTGCTCTAAGAGTGTTCGTAAATTTTGGCAAGTTTGGTAATATTTTGCATCTGCCTAGTAATAGAAGCGTATGTAAAAGTATTAAGAAAAGAGAAGGTATATAAATGTTAAAAATATGAATTAGGTATATCAAGAAGAAGTGGTCATAACTTTAATTCTAAGATCCTAGAAATTTAGATTGGAGTGTTAGCCAAGTCAGCAGTGTGCCGTTAAATCCAATTCCTTATTTAATTGAAATAGCGCCCTTGCAGCGATTGTTGGCCAACGCTTGCCAAAATTAAAAGGCGCAGAAACTTGTGCACATAATGCTCTTTTTCGACGAATTCATCCCAGTCGCCGCGCAGACTTACAATTTTATGGTTGTATGTGTTAAACGGCTTCAAGTCACTGCATTCCAAAACAATCAAAAAAAATAATAATCAAAATAAATGATAAAGTGTACAAAAAGAAAAATAAAATAAACATACGTAAGTGACGCGTTAATGACTACGTCTCTAAGAGTATAAAGTTCATTGAAATGAAAATAAGCGAAAACATGAATGTAAAGCTTTCTTATAAGTAGAAAAATCAATTTGAAACTATCCTAAAAGCGATTCCTTAGTAAAAGTTCGTAAAAGCTGAGAGTAATACAATTGAAACCTTATTTCTGTTCTCAAAACTGAGATCTACAAAAATTACGTAAGATGTTGTAACTACCAGAACAAAAAGGCACATAATACTTTTGGTTCATGGCAGTCTTTTTCCATCAATCATCATGACTCGGAGAAATCATAACACTTGTGGCTGTTAATTATTATTCCAGTTGTTGTAGTTTAAAATTGTTCTCAATGCTTTTATCTTGTCACTAGGAAAACCTATTTATGATTTCTTAAATCGAAACAATTAATAATCAGTTTCTAAATCTCTCCATAAAATACGCATCTTTAAGCCGCGAGGCAAATCAGAAAAATCGTTGCATACTACTATGCTCTTTGCTTATGAAGGTAACTAGAGTATATCAGACAACACTATTATTACGAAGTTAAAGAAAAGTAATATCAGCAAGACATTGATCCTTTGTAGATTTAACCTTCCCGGAAAGTCTTCGTAATCTGTCGTTAAAAAGCACTCATCGTGAAATATTTCTTTATTATTTAAGCCTATCCGCAGGAGGCCTACTCTAGGCCTCTCCAGAAGCGGGGATGTGAGTTTCGGTACACCCACATCATAACATAGTATAGCTCGCATAAAAAAAAATAAGATGACCGAGAAAATCAGAAAAAGAACAACCAACATTTTTGAAAAATCTAGTACGATAATATTTTCACGCGACATTTCATCCTATTTTCTAAAGTATGAATTACCGTTAATTTTAAAGCTAAGAACATTACGCCAATCTAATAGATCCCAAGTTAATACGAATGGCTTTATTTATAAAAAATTCTACGTTGAACACTTCAGCATAGTCTGATGCCATTGTTAATGATTTATTCTAAAATTGTGTACCTCTCCATTTTTTCCTCATTTTTAAGATAATGAAGAATGGAGATCGCAAAAACTCCATTTGCAAAAATCAGTCAATTTATTTTAATGTGCACAACATTACTAGCCAAGTTTGAACCCAGTATTGTTTCATGTTTCATGTCTTTCCAGCTTAAGTGAAACTACCGTAACGCATTTTCGAGCCAGTGCTGCCTCGGGGTGGGCTTTACCAAGCAGCCGCGCCCATAAATGCAGCAGCTAATTTGTTTACCACGCTGCGCGCGGCTTACTCGCTGCTCAACGCCGAACAAGTTGCGACGAAGACTTCCGATCCGTTCACGACGCGGCATTTCATTAGCAGTAAGCCGCCGCCGAAGAGACGCCGGGAGTGAGCGACTAGGTGCAAACCTCGGCGTCAAAGGTCCACAGTTGCTGCGGACGGGTCGTCAATGACGCGCAGCTGACCCACGCCTGACTTCGCGCCGACGTCGGCCACCGATCGGTCTGTTGCTGTAGATGGGGGGAGGGGGGATGCGTTACAGGCGGCGAGATGACTGCAGAAATGTTGAGAATTGGGAGAAGCCGTGTCTTGAAAGCAATGTAGAAATAACAACGAAAAGAGAAAGAAATAGGGTAGTTCAAAACGATTAAAAATCAGGGATGTGAGAAGAGGAAACTATAGATGGTCGACACTGCGTGATTTACATGCGTGATTAGAGGATGAGTGAGACGATGCGCAGCTTGTGAACCAGTGATGTTGGAAGCTAAATGTGCAAATAGCGATATCCGTAGGCGGATGTATCGCAAGGAGGATGGCAAATGACTTTTGCAGACCCGATGCCGAAAATCAGATTGTGAGTGAATGAGTCCCGGCACATGGATGGAGTGAGAAAATGAGAGAGAATACCGCGCATGAAGAGTGGATCATGCAGTTGAGGTGCGCCATTGGAACCAATAAAATGTGTGATTACAGGAAGAAGTGAAGGAAAATAGTGTAGGTATTAAGACAGAGTTATTAGTTGGCGAAACGAGGGAATACCACTGCGCTAGGGCTTTACAGGTAAGATATGTGACGCCGAATGGGAGACGAAGGCTTGATCAGGAAGTGACCGCTCAAAGCCGTAATACGGTCGAGGGTAGGGCGTGCGGGCTGCGGCGGGCTGCCCTGGGGCGGTGGCACGGCGGCACGAACGGACAGTTGACCATCGGCAGTTATCGGAGAACCCGCCACTCAGCCCCCGATAGTACGCGCAACGCGCGCGGCACAGTTTATATTGGTGTTGACTTTAGCGTATCCCCGGGGGAAGCAGCGGGCGCGGGCGGTGGCCAGTACACGCACGGGCGCGACGCGCCGGCGGAGGCGGGGGCGAGCGGCGGCGGGCGCGGCCGTGAGTTTACCCGGCCAGCTGCTTGTCCCCGGAAACCGGCCCCCGACCACCGGCGCCCGCCCCCGATCCGCTCGTTCAGCCGGTCCACGGGCGCCCCCCCCCTCCGCCACTCCACTGGAGGGTTGCTGTTGCTGCCTCGACCCGCCGCCGCCCTCGCGTCTGCGGGCTCTCGGCGCTGTGCAGCGCTGCCCGCCGGGCAGGCCTGTCTCGGCGAAACTCGGCCCTGCAATCACTAGTGCGACAGTGGGCGCGGCATCCGAATTAAAAGGGTGGCACGCCGTCGACAAAAATATTCGGAGACTAGTGAATATAAATATAGTCTAAGAACATCCTATAACTTAAGCCGTTGCTTAGAAACGATAGAAAAAAAACTTGCGCATAAAGTCGGAGGCTTGGCCAATAAAAAGGAATCTGTCTATAATAATATTTTGTATTATAGCTTTATTAATATAAACATTAAACATTTACCACTTCATGTTGCTGATGTGGTCTGCGTATTTTCAATACCTCTTTTTTCACACTTATTTCATGATTCAAGTTCTTATTCGTCTTTCACGGTTATAAAATATCATTACTACACATTTAAGATTTTGGATAGTATCTTAGCAGCGTTTTTGCGCGTAACAATCACATTTCAGAACTAGTTTTTTCTAATTTAGATACAATGATAGCAGTAACAATGTGTATTTTAACAATTAAAGTTTGGTTAGTGGCTTAATAAGTTAATTAAGTATTGATTTTAAATAAAATTACCCCCAAATGTAAAAAATGATCATCACAAACCGATATTGTAAATTAACGTAGGATTTGGAATGCATTCGTAGTCTTTAGAATTAATTGTAGTAGAAGATATCTATATCCCAAGAATCTGCAGCCTGGTCAGGATGAATAGAAAATACAAAGAACTTTTTGAAACTGTTTCGTAAATTCGGATACTGTATATAATCCTGATAAATTTGTTTATTTGATTAGAAACATAATGCCCTTTAATTTTGAACCTAAAAAGTATATGTGGAATATTTAATCATATATGAGACCTGCCTATTACACCATCGCCAACTGACACCTCGTATAAACTTATAGTAGCCTCATTATGGTCCTATATCATTATAAGAGGTCACCCACTTTCATACCTTTCGATTTTCGCTTTGCTGTATTCCAATTATGACTCCTTATGTCCCACGTGATTATATTATTAAATAAACATACCGGAAACGCTCATGTTCATATTCATTCTGAGTTATCTAAAGATGAATATTTAAGGCTCATATATCTTCGCGAGTTTAATTTGTGGCCAGTTTTAGTTTCTGGAAGTCAAGTGTTATGATATGTAAAATTGACATATCATTCACAAAGATTAATAATGTTACAGTGCCCAAATATGACCTATTTACTATCGCCCTAAAAAGAAAAGGAGAAGAATGGACTAGTTTCCTGGGAGTGGCCAAGAAGAATATTGAAATTCTCATATACACACATTCCGGAAGCAATGGCTCAGAATTGACCTAATCCTGGAATGCCATAGATGGGATAAACCTATATAACACCGACAGTACACGATTCTTCCGAAATTTCTTCCGTTACCAATCAAAAATTCATGCGTGACCTCATACAAGTACAGGCTGCCAACATGCCTTTGGCCCCGCACCGCCTTTCTTCCCACCTCCCTGTACCCTTCTTCTGCTCCCATCAGAACCTCTGTCGATTTTCCGCACCTCTACCTCAACTCTGACAGCGTCTTCTCCTCTGCCTACACATCCGGGTTAGCACCCTTTCTTGTCGTCGCCCATCATCAGTCTCTTTCCGAATCCCCACAACTGTCCCACTCTCCAACTCTGCCTCTTCCGCGAAGTTCACGTCTTTCGAGCGTCCTTGACTCTTTATTTTTCTTTCCCCTCCGTCCGTCAGCGACACATTCTCAGCCACCGACTCAACTTTGTCTTAAACTGAAGTCTCTGACGTCCACAGATGTTCTCCCTAGCCACCAGCCTAGCCGCGAGACTCGTTCTTTCTAGCTTCTTCCATTCCCTAATTCGTCTTTGGCGTCACATCTACCTTCGCTCTATATGCGACTCCGCCTTTATCTCGTCCGTCCTTCTCCTCTGTCTCCTTCTCCACCCCGTCCCCGCCATCGCAACGGTACCTATTTCTTCTGTTATGGGCGCTCGTTAGATCAAAAAATCGATCGGCCATTCCCGAACGCATACGTTCTCGATGGGAAGGATTCGATGATTTATGAACTAAAATTACGTTGAGAACTTCCCTAAGTAAGGGTTGCACGCAGGATTAGCCAGTGATGTACAGTCTAGGGTGTCCATGTTCTTCTGATTTGACTGCTAACGCAGTGTGAAATATGTGGCGAACGTTAAGTTTTCTTGCCGTTCATTTAACGAAATGTCCTTTATCTTTTAACTTCTCCTGTGGAAGGAGACTATGTGCTGCTTACTAAGTCATCAGGATTCGCATGAAGTATAATATTAAAAATTATGGTTATCAGCATGACGTCTTAATACTAGCAATATATCACGCACAACGATATTTGTATGTAAATGTTAGTGTGTCGCTAAACCTGATTGCAACGTAGAAAAGTTGTGTGATTTGTAACCGAACATTTCCTAACGTCATCGTTTAATTTTAATATATATTTAATTTCTTACTCGTGTTATTGTATATTACATTTAGGTAATGACGACTGGGGATTTCATTTTTAAATTCCCTTTTCGTACAGAAAAGTAATTTGAATCAATAACTTCTTTGAATGTGTGTAGAATTTCAGTAGATTGTCCGTTGCTGAACGTCTCTTTCATATGTTGGAAAAAGGACATTCTAATTTTTGTCATTTGATTGATTGTTAGTGATTTTGGGGGAGTCAACTGCGATGTTCATTAATCACGTAATTTTAGTGAATGTTTTTCCTTGGGAGGGGGCGGTGATCTTTCCCCTATTGGATGACGAGATCCGGCATCGACCTACCTCTGGTTAACGGTTACCCCAACCAGGTATCTCCCACCTGCGGCACACTCCAGCCAGGACAAGATCTACGCTCCCTGCTGGTCTCCCGAAATGTGTGTTAGTGTAGTGCAAGTGAGTGTAAGTAAGGGACAAGGAAGAGGAAGCAAAGATCTCGTGCGGTCCGTTAGCTGTTTTTTAGGGTACTGCTCCGGCACTCGTATGTTGGTCGGAGAAATCTCGGAAATCTACCGATCAGAGCAGCCGGTATCTAGAATTCTCCTCGAAACAGCGACTGAATTCGACTTAGCTGACAAGCTAGTGTCGAAAATCCTGCCATAGTCGGAACTCGAACCTAGGACCTCCCGGTCAGAGGCACCTATATCAGAATCTGACTTGCTTTGTATGCGAATAATGCAGAACATCAACAAGGTAGTTGCATGTATGAAAAAGTCCCGGATTACGATGGCTTTGGTAGCAATGAACTGATTATTCTCTTGTGAATTGAGTGGAACAATTTTTTAAAAAACTTTTTAATTTGCGTATTTAATGTGCACGAACATATTTACTTATAAAAGTGGCGCGTATACCCAGTTTCGATAGACGATAACAATTTCAGAAAATTCAAGCCAACTTGGTTTTTGTGTTCTAAGAGTGGTCGTAATTTTGGCAAGTTTGGAAATATTTTCGATCTGCCTATGTAATTATAACGTATTAAAAATGTAAGAAATATAGGAATATGATTTTTCAGAAATTTAATAGTTTGTTTATCAAAATAAGGGGTCAACTTTTAATTCTAAGACTAGAAATTAAAATTGGAGGTGTTAGCCAAGTCAGCCGTGTGATTAAATTCAATTCAATTCCATATTATAATGGGATGGCCCTGAACTGGATATTACCTACCCGGAATATTGTCTCTTTCAACATTGCAGCTAGCAATAGTTAAAGGCGCAGTAACTGTGCACAACGCTGTTTTCGACTTTCATCGCAGTCACCACGTAGACGACAATTTTATGGGTAGTGATGTGTTAAATCGGTTTTCAAGCCATTGATCACAAAAAAACAAAACAATATAAACTAAATAAACAAAATAAACACTAAATATACAAAGCGGAATAAATAAACATGCGTAACTGACGGATATTACTTACGGTGCTCATAGAGTATAAAGTTCATTGGAAATGAAAATAATCGAAAATATGAATATTCTTTAAAGTTTTTTATGAAGTAGAAAGCTTTCTTATGAAAAAGAAAATCAATTTGAAACTAGTACTAAAACGATTTCTTAGTAAAAGTCTAAAGCTGATGAAATACTAATTGTAAATCTTCTTTTGTGTCTCGAAACTCAGATCTGCAAGAAATTACGTAAGATGTACAATAACTACAGAAAAAAGGAAATTGTACTTTTTTCATGAAGTCTTATCCATCATTTATCACGACTGGGTGAGATTAAACTGAATATTGTGGCTGTTATTATTATTATTATTATTATTATTATTATTATTATTATTATTATTATTATTATAATTATTATTATTATTATTATTAAGTTGTTGTAGTTAAAATGTTCAATACTTTTATCTTTGTCACTAGGAAAACCTATTTATGATTTCTTATATCTAAACATTAATAATCAGGTTTCTGAAATTATCTCCTGTGAATACCGATTTAACCGCCAGGCAAATCAATCGTTGCTATACTGCTTCGTTGCTTAGGTGGTAACTGAGTTATCTACAGAACTATTATACGAAGTTAAAGCAAAATATTATCAGCAAGACATTGATGATTTTTAGATTACCTTTTGGGAAAGTCTACGTACTCTGTGTTAAAAGTACTCGCCGTGAAATATTTTCTTTATTATTTTAAGCCTATCGAGAGGCCTATTTTAGGCCTCTCACAGAAGCGGGGATGTGAATTGGTACACACAATTTCATAACATAGTATGCTCGCAAAACAAAAAATTAATATGCGAGAAAATCAGATAAAGAACAACAAAATCTATTGTTTTTCTAAATGTATGAATACCGTTAATTTAAAGGCTGTAAGACATTACCAATCAAATAGTCAAGTACTTACGAATGTCTTTATTTATATAAAAATTTACGTTGAAAACTTCAAGTAGTTGATGCCATTGGTTAATATGGTTTATTCTAAAAATGTGTACCTCTCATTTTTTCCTCATTTTTAAGATAATGAAAATGGAGATCGCAAAAACTCCATTTGCAAAAATCAGTCAATTTATTGTTTTAATGTGCACAACATACCAGCCAAGTTTGACCCGTTATTGGTTTTCATGGTTTCATGTCTTCCCAGCTTAAGTGGAAACGTACCGTAAACCGATCGAGCCAGGGCGTCCTCGTGTGGGGTTTACCAAGCAGCGCGCCCATAATGCAGCAGCTAATTTGTTTACCAGGCGCTGCGCGGCGGCTTACTCGCTGCTCGAAGCGCCGAACAAGTTGCGACGGAGCTTCCGGATCCGTTCACGACGCGCATTTCATTAGCAGTAAGCCGCCGCCGAGAGAAGGCGGGGAGGGGGCGGGGCGTGGTAGGTGCCCTGCGGGTCAAAGGTCCACGAGTTGCTGCCGGGAGGGGTCGTCAATGACGGCGCCTGCCCATCGCCTGACTTCGCGGCGGGGTCGGCACCTGGTCGGGGTTGCTGTAGAGGTGGTACAGGCGGCGGATGCTGCAGGAAATGTTGAGAATTGGGAGGGAAGGGTGTGCTTGAAAGCAGTGTGGAATAAAACGAAAGAGAGAAGAAATGGTAGTTCAAACGATGTAAAGAATCAGGGATGTGAGAAGAGGGAAACGATAATGGTCGGACATGGTGATTTACATGGTGATTAGAGGATGGTGAGATATGCGGCAGCTTGTGAACCAGTGATGTTGGAGCGATAATGTGGAAATGCGGATATCCGTAGGCGGATATCGCGAGGAGGATGTCGAAATGATTTTGAGACGATGCCGAAATCAGGATGTGGTGAGTGAATGAGTGCCCTTGGACATGGATGGAGTGAGAAAATTGAGGAGAGAATCCGCGCATGAGTATGTGGGATCATGCATGTGAGGGTGCGCATGTGGGAATGCACCTAAAGAGTGTGAATATAGGGATATGAGTGAAGGAAAATAGTGTAGGTATTAAGACAGAGAAGTGTAGCTGGCGAAACGAGGGAATAAGGCTGCGAGGGCGTTTACAGGAAGATATGTGACGCGAATGTGGAACGAGGCCATTGATCAGGAATGTGAGGCCAAGCCGTATGAGGGTGAGGGGTGGGCGTGCGGG
>BOPP01000075.1:5568330-5611378 GCA_017312745.1 Gryllus bimaculatus
GGGGTGTGCAGGCCGCGCCGGGCCGCGCACGGCCTGCAACATTCAGCCGACACGGCCGCTCGTGACTATTTCACCCCGAAAAATGGAAGACTGCTGTCGCCGGGGTTGTTCGCGTGTCGCCCCCTTCGCCGCTTCAATTAACCATGCAGCGAAAGTTACTTCCCTCTCCCCTCCCGGAAACTGGAGCATTTTTAATGTCGCCGACGCCCGCCAACTTCTCTGTGCGTTAATGATGACGCGACCGGTCCCGCGATAAAAAAATTAGCATATTTTTGTAGCGGTCCCCAGATCCTGGAAGTTTCCTCCGAACTTACTTCTTTTTTTTCGGAGAGGACACTGTGAGGGCGTTTCGAAATTGCGGAATATGCCGGTAGTTGTCGCGGCGGCGGTGGCGGTGTGGCGGCGCTGGTAGCCGGAATAACACCGGTGGAGTTGTGCCCAATTCCATCGGGCGGTGAGGTGCAGTACTGACACGCTCCCTCGAAGCCAATTCATTCCTGCCCTGACGTATATGTCCCGATCTGTGACGTACATTGGCTGATCTGTTCCGTAAAATAACAACGAAATCAGTAAACACTTGAGACAGTCGGTGGGCTTGATGTGTTTTTTACCGCAATTATCTTCCCTGTGTTCTTGGTGGTTTACCGATTCACTGTTTTGAGGATACCTACTGCAGCATATCAAGCGAACGATTGTATTTCTCCGTGGGATTCTGTTCGCCAGAGTTAACATTTTGAAGTCGCTTTTCGACGCGTCCTTACTTGTACACACCAGGGTGTGTGAAACTCCAACAGTACTTTTCTAGTTTTCTCAAAACGTTTGCTTTTCCTGGGCTTCTCACTCCCACTCTCACAGGAGAATTGAATTTGTAATTCTATTGGACATTTATTTGGAGCTTCGTTGTGATAGCTCATTTAATGATATATTAGGGCAATAAATTCGTCAACAGGTGGGATAAAGGAGTACAACTTGCGACAAACCAAAAGACAGAAAATGGCATATCTATGTGTATGTGTGATTAACACGGCAGTAAGCGCATCATGTTTTATAACGAAATGAGGCATGAGTGATGATTGAGTCATCCGGGAGTCAAAAAGTCAAGAAAACAGAAAATGATATATTTTGTTTCTGTAATAATAGTTACTGACGATACGAGTGTTAAACGTAACATTTTATTTTGCAAGTAGGAAATGTTTCGACATGAGTTCCATAGGCCGGGAGGCGCAATCCTATAAGCAAAATATAATTACGGTTACCACGTGTGTCATACACTATTTTTAGACATTATTGACTTTACGTTTCTTTTAATTTCTGAATACAAATCACTTAATTGTGTACTATGTTACGATAATGTAAGTAATAGATAATGCGATAAGACGAATGCGGTTTGTTTTCTTTGTTGCATTCACAGTTTTATCTTAACATTTGAGTATTGTCTCACTTATAGCATTACTGCTAAAGATAAAATTTTTAGACAGCCACTACTAAAAGCGGCTCTTTCAGGATATGCGTAGCGTGATTAAAGTTGAATTTTTAGCGCTAGTGCTAAAAGTGAGACGATGCTCAAGTGTTCTGATAAATCTTTGAAAGCAACTCGAAAAGAAAACAACTTTCATCTTTCCTCATAAGCTCACCCAATCTTAAAGTATCGTTAAGTGATGTACTTGAATTAAAATAAAAGGAAAGTCAGTAAGGCTTATTAAAAAAATGTGTATGCCACACGTGAAAAAAGTGATTTTCTTTTTCTTTTGGACCTTCCCTACTCTAAAATAAAAGGTCACCTTTTACCACTCGTATCATAAATATTTTAGCACGCGTTGCATGCTCTAAAAGTAATCGCATTTCATGGAGGCCGCCTAAAAATACTTGTCTATTTTAAAGTTTATGTGAAGTGTTTAGAATCAACAAGTTTTATACTACTTATAATATTGAAATGGATTTTTTTCAAACAATCTTTACAAATGTACTTCATGTGTTTAATAAACATATATTGGCTTCACACATTGAACAGAATGTTGTTGTTCTTCTGTTTTTGGCACGTTTGGGTAGATGTCTTCTGTACCAATAAAAAAAATTAATACTGCTAAAATATAATATAAATAAGTATTAAGTAAATATATTACAATTTGATAAAGAAAATAGACCATCGTAATGTAAATGTGTTTGTACGAATTTGACATTTGCAGAAGGATTAATCGGATCCCCTGTACGTCTTTTCTTTTCTCTTTCAGGAAACTTCCCTTTCACAACTATATATAACTTACTCAGTACTATTAATGTTCGGCCCTTAGCAGCCATCCTGATTGAGGTTTTCTGGGTTTACTCAATCGCTTAAGGCGTATGCCGGGATGGTCCCTAGATTTGTTCTCCCAGACGTAAATGTACAGCTTGTCCTCCCCTCTTAAAATGTAACTACTCTAAATGTATGTAAATTCAGTGGTTAGGCGGAAGAGCAGGCCCTATGGCTTGAGCCTTGCCATTAATAAAGACATCATTATTATTATTATTACTATTATTATTATTATTATTATTATTATTATTATGATTATTATCCCCAGGCCTGGTCCCTGTTTTTTGCCGTGTTTGGGGGCAGGAGAGACATGTGCCTAACATGACGTAATCCATCCGTTTTCTTCACACTGCTATAGAAACTGAGGTGATTTGTATTAGAAAGCTACAGTTTTTTTCACATTTGCCCTGGCAGAGAATCGAACCCGAACCCGCCCCTCCTACACACACAACTTATGAAGGAGACGTTTTATTTTACAAACCTACTACATTATTGAATTTTCTCAAAATTGAAATATACTCCCGGAGTCCCCCAGATCTTCAGTATATTCCACGTGATAATTCATTGAGTGAATATTTTTTCCGTGAATTGAACCGTCCGGTTAATGTTTTATCCGAGGAAGTGGAGGTGTCCGGGACAAACTTTTTTATGTCGGCTGTGTCTTAGAATCCTGGAACAGGCACGAAATAAAACTCAAAATGTATTCTCAGAACAACAATATTGTGAATTTTTTCATATTTTTTTTATTTCGGGGCTGTAAACTGCCCAAAAAGTTATATTTTTAAATTATAATTTTTATATGTTATGTTTACATTATTTGAAAAATATGATAATTATTAACTAAATTCTAAGTTCCGAAAATTACTGGTGCTGCATTAATGTATATAAATATATAATAAACACTAAAACAAATGTAAAAGGAACTGTTGCAGTAATTTTCAAAGTGTACATAAAGACGTAAGTGATTTAAAGGCGGGAAAAGTATTTAAAACATTTAAATTTTTTACCTAATGCCCAACAATAGAGAAAATCTGAAAAAATTTTCGCAACTATTAATATTTTGAGAGAATGTTTTGGGACTTTTCGGGTCTGTTGTAGGTTTGTAACACAGTCAAAACTATCTTTTTTAAATGCGTTTGAATTTGGCGTCAAGAAAATTACAAAAATATTTTTGCGATAGTATAAACAATTTTTTCAATTTATTTTCAATCAGGTAAAGTAATGCTAACCGGACGAAAAAAAATAAAAAACACGTTTTTTGCTGTATAGTAGTGATGGTGGTTGGGGGGTTCTAAGAAAACTTTCAAAATTCTTATTTTTAAGTTACTTAACTGCTCATATGTCATTTAGTTTTAAGGAACGTTTGCATGTTATCCTGAGGTAGCCTTTGTGTTGGTCAACCCATGGTCACAGGCTTACTCGTGATTCTGACGATTTCTTTGGGTGCATTGTAAACAACATTTGTTAAAAATTGTAGATAAGCATTCTCCAAAATTTTACATAAATCATGAATATATAACCAGTATTGTGACATTGATAATATGTGAAGGATAGAGCTGAATGTAGATCTCAAATTGAAATAAGAGATGACGTTATTTTCACTCATACAGAGATGGACTTAACATTCTTTAATCTCTACAAACAATCGAGATTTTTTCGTCTCCTATGACCAAGAACTTAAAAACCAATTATCCCGGCTGTCAGAGGGCAATGTTGCGCAAGGCATTAAACTACAGAAGGCAAACGACCAATAAGATTACAAAGTTGCTCAGGCGGTCAGACAGTCGGGCGGTCAGACAGTCGGGCGGTCAGACAGTCGGGCGGTCAGATGTATCCTCACTGACGGACTGGTTGCCCCCGAACAGGCAGTTTGCTGCTCGGACGGACCAATACGCCATGGGCGAGAGATAGAGAGTCACATCCTTCTCCAGAGGTGAAAATGGTGAATTAGAGAAGGGATTTGGAATATGCAGGAAAAATAGGACGAGAAGAATGCGATGAATAAAAGGAGGAAAATCAAGAAGACAGTAATAAAAAGAAATAAATAATGTGTTGAGCAAGAAGTGGTTTAATACGTACTGAAGTGAAAGAACGCTACATGTAATGAAATATAATGGGAGTAATGAAAAGAAAAATGAATAATGTAATTATTAATTAATGATTTAATAAAATGTAATGGACATTAACGATACCATTTATGGGAATGGACAAGTGGAAACACCCAGAAGGGGGCATTTGGGTAGGAAAGGATGAAGGAAGAGAAGGAGAATGCAAAAAAGACGAGAAGAAAGTTCTGAAAAGTAATGGGTTGACTTTGAATTTTTAAGATCTAAAAACTCCCTATTAAGCGCCTGAAATTGTGCAATGAAATGTAATGAGTAACTAGCCGAACCCTTGCTATTACAGCACACAAATGTAAGAGCAGTAGAAAAGTTACAACAAAAAAGGACTTCATATGTACTGCACGGAAAATCACCCCCCGTCCAAAATAGTTTCAAGTAATTCTGTTTGTATTCTTTAAATCTGAGATGAAATGAAACATGTTTACAAATTCTGAAACAATACATTCACTTTTCATTGTGAACAAAGATTAAACATGTTTCTGAAAATGTAATGAATGCTTTGTATTTATCAAGAGTCAAACAAGTTGTAGTTTACTATTTCAGTACATTCTGCTATCTACCTAAACTTAAAAACGCAAGCTCGTAAAGTAGTGCTAACCAAATCTCGTAAGCTAGTGAAACGAAATCTCGTAAGCTAGTGTAACGAAAATCTCGTAAGCTAGTGTAACGAAATGTAATAAGCTAAATATTATAAAATGCAATACGTGATTAATTAAAATGTAACAGTAGCCCAGATTCTGATAACAACTCCCTGAGCCTGCTACCAAGCGCTCTGAAGGCGTGCGTGCGGCCCTACACTGCCGCGGGTGTGGGGCGCGGCTGCGTTCGCGCCCCGCCGCGGGGGACATCGCGTGTCGACGCTTGACGGGTGAGCGGTGGCGCGCGGCGTCGCGAATAATTGAACGTTTTACCAGCTGCAACAGCGATGGACTGAAGCGCCACTTTCAAACGCTTGATTTTTCAGTGCGTCCGAACGAAGTCGTTCACTTGATAATGGTTGTACAGCGGCGCACTTTTATGGAGTGTTGGGTTATTTAAGCGGGACGTTAAGCCATGTAGGAGGGTGATGATGTGGATGGCGAGTCAAATAGTTTAATCACAAAAACCGGTAGATCCCTTCTGTATGTTGAGAAATTGATGACGTTGTATATCCAGTCATATAATCTAAAAACAAATACTGGTAGATCCTGTCTGTAATTTCTAAAACGAGTGATGGATTAAAAATGGAAATCGAATGAAATCTGATAATCTAATAACTGGTACATCTTTTCACTTGGAAAATTTGAAAAAAAAATACTTCAATCACAAAAATTGGATGACCCGTTTCATAATTTTTAAATTTCACTACTAACATTTTGTCCATCTCTGTTCCTTCTTTCCTCGTTAAATGGAAATGACTTGGTTATTACATCTATTCATTTTGTCCGTCTTCTCCCCCTGTGTAATTTAGTATCGTAGTACATCCGAGGGGAGTTATTTATTTCCTTTCTTCTTACCCTTGGCACGTTCTTCTAAGAGAAACAGTTTCGTAACAGAGATGTGTTTTGCTCTCAAATGGCTTTTTCTGTATTAAATAAAGTGAACTGAATCATTTCTGTTTGACTTATTTGAATAGGTATCTCTTCAGAATCCATGTCTAAGTCACTTGAGATTACATATTATGTAATATAGTGGGGTGCATCATTGGGTGTAGGTTCATCATCTCGGTGAGTGTTTAAATGTTATCACTAGATATATTTATGATTAACGTTAAATTCATTTCTAATCTTGAAGTTAATAAAGATACACAAATCCTGTGAGAATGCTACTTTCTATCAAACTCCTTCAATTTCACAACTGTCACACTCGGGAGCAACCCTAATCACTAATTGCCTGTGTTTTCTTTGTATGATAAGCTATTGATTGTGCATTGTATTAAAGTTATGAAAACGATAACACAAAAGATGGCCACCAATAAATACGTTTATTTATTTATGTATTTATCATTTTACAATGTATTTCGTTTGTGGAATTTACAGTAAATGAAAAGTCGAATCGTCCGTTTTTTTTAAAAGACAGTGGTAACATTTGTCATATCATATAGTATTTGTTACGAAATGATGGAATTACTGATACCGATTGGCTGCTTAGTTTATTAGTAATTTCGTAAGTTCTTTTAAGGAATGACGACACTCCATGAATCAACACACGACTAAATTAGTGAAGTTATGTTCTTTAAAAATCTTCTCGGATCTCTTAGCATAACGTAGTACATTGCATAACTGCAGATCGTACAAGTATATACGTTTTAAGAACTTTTGATTACCGCAGGATTTGATGTAAAAATTAGTCTTTGTATTCAATGCGTTTTCGATTGATTTGCAGAATACTACTTTTTTAACAGATAGGATCTTGTATGGTCAACCCTAAGGCCCCGAAAACTTCTTCGAAACACATTTGTCAAGAAGAAAAGCAACATTGGAGAAAAGGGAAACCTTTATCTGTTTTTACCTTCATACATGTAAAATTACTTTAAATGAATTTAATTGAAACAGAAGAAGGCTGCCTACCCTCCCCCCTCCCCGTGTTTGCACAATTTCTGAGACGCGGCCCACAAATCTCCTGCAGCTCTCCTCTCCCCATTATTCCGTGTTTAACGTAAAATCTTGGCGGTCGGCGCCAGCCCTCGGGGCCAGTCGCCCACCGCATCCGCGCGCTGCCGGCGCCCTGTTGGCGACGGCGAGGGGGCAAGTCGCAAGTCGCCAGTTGCAAGCTGCGACCGGGAGGGCGGGCGATTAATAACGGCGACCGCTGCGCAGGAGGCGGCAACCGCAGCGCTCCTGCGCCGCCAACTTGCAGCCGCGGGGATCGTCGCGGCCGCCGCTGACTAATTCGCCCCGCGCCGCGTTGTTGGCCTCGTGCGGGTCGTGTTGGGGAGGTTTGGTGCAGTGCGATTAAATGAGAAATTCGACAGGGCACGCGGTGGCTGTGGACGTAGCTGGGCAGTTGCTGCACAATCCGCCCCCCACCCGTCTCCGCCCCCCGTCTCCGCACCCCGTCTCCGCCCCCGTCTCCGCCCCCAGTCTCCGCCCCCGTCTCCGCCACCCGTCTCCGCCCCCGTCTCACGCCACCCGTCTCCGCCCCCCGTACTCCGCCCCCGCATCTCCGCACCCACCGTCTCCGCCCCCCGTCTCCCGCCACCCACGTCTCCGCCCCCGTCGCTCCCCCCGCGTACCTCCGCCCCCGTCATCCGCCCCCGATCTCGCGCCCCCGTCTCCGCCCCCCCCCAGTCTCCGCACCCCTCCTTCCGCCCCCGTGCTCCGCCGCCCGTCTCCGCCCCGTCTCCGCCCACCGCTCTCCGCCACCCGTCTCCGCCCACCCGTCTCCCGCCCCACCCGTGCTCCGCACCCGTCTCCGCCACCCGTCTCCGCACCGTCTCCGACCACCCGTCTCCGCACCCGTACTCCGCACCCGTCTCCGCCCCACCGTCTCCGCACCCGTCTCCCCACCCAATCTCCGCCCCACCCCGTTCCGCACCCTGTCTCCGCGACACCCACCCCTCCGCCACCCGTCTCCCGCCACCCGTCTCCGCCACCCGTCTCCGCCCACCCGTCTCCGCACCCGTCTCCGCACCCGTCTCCGCCCACCCTCTCACGCCACCCGTCATCCGCACCCGTCTCGCGCACCCGTCTCCGCACCCGTCTCCGCCACCCGTCTCCGCCACCCGTCTCCGCACCCGTCTTCCCACCCGTCTCCGCACCCGTCTCCGCACCCGTCTCCGCACACCCGTCTCCGCACCCGTCTCCGCCCACCGTCTCCGCCCACCCGTCTCCGCCCACCCGTCTCCGCCACCCGTCTCCGCCCCACCCGTACTCCGCACCCGTCTCCGCCCCCGTCTCCGCCCCCGTCTCCGCCCCCCGTCCGCCCCCGTCTCCGCCCCCGTCTCCCCCCGTCTTCCCGCCCCCCGTTCTCCGCCCCGTCGCCCCCCATCTCCGCCCCCGTCTCCGCCCCAGTCTCCGCCCCCGTCTGCCGCCCCCGCTCTCCGCCCCCGTCTCCGCCCCCGTCTCCCCCCGTCTCCGCCCCCGTCTCCGCCCCGCTCTCCGCCCCCGTCTCCGCCCCCGTCCCGCCCCTCGTCTCCGCCCCCGCTCTCCGCCCCCGTCTCCGCCCCCGTCTCCGCCCCCGTCTCCGCCCCCGTTCCCCCCCGCGTCTCCGCCCCCCGTCTCCGCCCCACCCCGTCTCCGCCCCCCCAGGCTCGCCCCCGTCTCCGCCACCCGTCTCCGCACCCGTACTCCGCACCGTCTCCGCCACCCGTCTCCCCACCGCTCTCCGCCCACCGTCTCCGCCCACCCGTTCTCCGCACCCGTCTCCGCCCACCCGTCTCCAGCCACCCGTCTCCGCACACCCGCTCTCCGCCACCCGTCCTCCGCGACCGTGCTCCGCCACCACTCTCCGCCACCCAGCTCTCCGCCCACCCGTCTCCGCACCCAGCTCTCCGCACCCTAACCGTCTCCGCACCCGTCTCCGCCCACCCGTCTCACGCCCACCCGTCTCCGCACCCGTCTCCGCACCCTCTCCGCCACCCGTCTCCGCACGCATACCTCCGCACCCCTCACTCGCCACCCGTCCTCCCACCCGCCCCCCCCCCCTCTCCGCCACCCGTCTCCGCCACCCGTCTCCGCCACCCGTGCTCCGCCCACCGTCTCCGCACCCTGTCTCCGCCCCCACCCTCTTCCGCACCCCCTCACAGCACCCTGTCTCCGCACCCGTCTACCGCACCGTCTCCGCCACCCGTCTCCGCACCCGTCCTCGCGCCACCCGTCTCCGCACCCGTCTCCGCACCGTCTCTCGCCCCCTCTCGCCCCCGTCTCCGCCCCGCCTCCGCCCCCCGTCTCCCGCCCCGTCTCCGCCCCCGTCTCCGCCCCCGTCTCCGCCCCCGTCTCGCCCCCCCGTCTCCGCCCCGTCTCCGCCCCGTCTCCGCCCCCGTCTCCGCCCCCGTCTCCGCCCCCGTCTCCGCCACCCCGTCTCCGCCCACCGTCTCCGCCCCCCGTCTCCGCCCCCCGGTCTCCGCCCCCGTCTCCGACCCCCCGTCTCCTGCCGCCCGTCTCCGCCCCCGTCTCCGCCCCCGTCTTCCGCCACCCGTCTCCGCCCCTCTCCGCCCCCGTCTCCGCCCCCGTCTCCGCCCTCCGTCTCCGCCCCCCCGTCTCCGCCCCCGTCTCCGCCCACCAGTCTCGCCCCCGTCTCCCCCCCACGTCTCCGCCCCCGTCTCCGCCCCCCGTCTCCGCCACCCGTCTCCGCTCCGCCGTCTCCGCCCCGTCTCCGCCCCCGTCTCCGCCCCGTCTCCGCCCCCCGTAACTCCGCACCCGTCTCCGCACCCGTCTCCCGCCACCCGTACATCCGCACCCCGTCTTCACGCCCACCCGTCTCCGCCCCCCCGTCTCCGCCCCCCCGTCTCCGCCCCCGTCTCCGCCCCCGTCTCTCGCCCCCGTCTCCGCCCCCGTCTCCGCCCCGATCTCCGCCCCCGTCTCCAGCCCCCTCTCACGCCGCCCCGCTCTCGCCACCGCGTCTCCGCCCCCGATCTCCGCACCCGTCTCCGCCCCCGTGCTCCGCACCCGTCTCCGCACCGTCTCCGCAGCCCGTTCCGCACCCTCTCCGCACCCGTCTCCGCACCCGTCTCCGCACCCGTCTCCGCACCCGTCTCCGCACCCGTCTCCGCTTAATAATTCTCTTGGCTGTCATTACTCGTGTTCAAAAGTATTGTCCTTTTAGAGAATTATGAGACTATTCTCCGAAATTGTGCAACTAGATCTTGGTCTTGACGTATTTACCTAGTTTCATCTTGAAAGCTTTATATCAAATTGAGTAATGCGTGGTACATCCTACTGTCTTTCCCATTTTTCCCGACATCTTTTTTTTCGGATACAAAATTGCATGTATCTCTTCTCCACCTGTACTATCTTTGAATCAGCTCTAGAAGACCTCAATACTCACGTTTGTGCAGAAAAACTGCTCAAAAGAGCTAAGTTTAGGTGATTTTAGTACACTCCCTCCCACCGAGTAAGGTAGCTAAGCGCATAAATTGATATCACTGCATGCCTCTGACCAGAAGGTCCTAGGATTCGAGACCCGACAGTGGTAGGATTTTGACACTAGCTACATAACTACAACTGCAGCATCATATCGAGAAACTTTAATTTTCGGTGTATCCGCAGTCGTTAAGGCGTTCGCCCGTTCCTGGCCAGTCTGACGCAGTTTGGGGGCATTTTCGCATAAGTAGGCGGGACATCCGGGCTGTGGGTTGGATTCCCGCGTTAGTAATTGACATGTTGTGTTGTTGAATCGGGTGGTGGAGATCTCTCATCCACCATGTATCACCATTCAAATCTTCCTTGCTGTACCAGACAGAGGTACTCTCCCACAGATCCGGCTGTACACAGCCGAGATGTGCGTACTGACTATGTACTGCCTACGGCAACCGAGGAGGGGTCAGTCCATCCCGGTGTAGTGAAATGAAATTTGAAAAAACAATTGAATGTTGCATTGTAGGCTTTCACGGCCGGAGTCAATATTCTTCATTTCTTCCGGGCTGATGGGCCGTGGTCCAATTGGCTCTGGGATGCCAAACGTCAGTCGCCAGTCAGCCACCGGCCCGGACACTTCGCCCGAGACCTCGCCACTGAAGATGCCCACCGCAGTCGTGGGCGAAACGTTTGGCATCCCAGAGCCAATTGGACCACGGCCCATCAGCCCGGAAGAAATGAAGAAAATTGAATGTTGCGGCAAAATGTCCAGGAAACTCTCGGAAAACGTGAGATTTAAGGATTCCGGGATGGTTGGGCCCGGGAAAGAACAGACATAAAACAGTTATAAAGTGAAACATAAACCTACAACAATAAATTAAACTCTAGAAAGTTTTCGTAGTGGTATTAGAGCTAACTACACTTTTTAAATGGTAATATGACGGTTAGTAAATGAAAACTATTGTATCTTATCGAGAAAGATATATATTCGATTTTAAAATCCTTAGGTGTTACCATTTTTAGGTGTTACCAAAACACCTAATGAACGTCATTTTGGCATTTAATAACTTATAAGATGTATTTTCATTGAGAAAAGGTACCACAGTTATTTCCTAGTATTTAAGTGAGTAAAATTTTAGGAATTTTTGAAAAATAAATGTGTAAATCTTGAGAATGCAAAATACTAAATTAAAGAATTAAATGTAAAGTCTTCAAAGCACACAAAAGGGTATAATATTCCCTGCAATTTAATTATATAGAGATGATTATGTCATCACCCTCGTGTCAATTCTCACGTTTCATTGGAATGCAGAAAACATTTGCATTCACATCATAAATTATTAACGACATGTAGTAGATGTGAAAATGTTAAAACTACTCGCAAGAATAGGGCATGATATTTACGTTTGTAAAAGAAACTTCACATTCTTATCGCATTAGTGAGGTTAGGTTCATGTTTGGCAGAAACTCAGCCAGCCACTTGATCAGTTTCATTTGAAATCATGAAGCCAATTTGTCAACTACATTTGAAATGCCCTTCCATAAATGGGGTGAATGGAGACGGAGGTTTTCCTTAAAGTTTATTTACTTCACCACCTTTTCCAATCTTTCGCGTGTTTTGGTTTAATAATCGTTTTCGTTTCCTCCCCCCCCCAGATGATATTGAAACGTGCCCCACAGCCGCCCAGTGATTCCTCGGCAGCTGCCGCCGCCGCCGCCGCCTCCGCCCTCTCGCCTCGGCCTCTCGTGCTGCGCGCCGCGCATCGCCATCGCCGGCCAGCGCTTTTTGCGAGACTTGTTGAGCCGCGTGATTAGCATGCGAAGCTGTCTGCAGGGGATCAGCGCCCGCTCGCCAGCAAACACAAGTCGCCGCCGCCCCCGCTCCCTCCACGCTTCCCGCCCCCCCACCCGCCCCCCCCTTTCCCACTCTCAAAAACCCCGCAGTCCCCCGCCACCTCTTGCCGCAGACACCGTGACCCCCGGCCTCACCCACTCCTCACAGTCGCCTCAGCCAGCCGCCGTGGAATTTTCTGCCCCGGCCATCCCCCAATCACCCCGCCTCGCTCGCCGTCACTCACCACCCCCAACGATTCACTCGACTCACCGTCAGCCGCGCACGTCGCCCCCACCCACCTTCCACCGAAAGCGTCTTCTCACGCCGCCCTTCCCACACACCGTCTCCAAACCGTTGCCTCGCCGTCTTGGCCGGTGTCTCTGATGCCGTCATCCCCTCCTTCCACCGGCTAGTGTTGCCACCTCTCCCGTCACACCACCTCCACTGCTTGCTACAGCCGCTTCTTCCGTCGCCTCCCTCCACCGCTGTGCTGCCCCGCCGCCGCCGCCCGCCTCGCGCACGCTTCGCGTGACCACGCCTGAAATGCGCGGGGCGGCGGCGCCCCCCAGAGACCGGCGCCGAGGACGGCGCTTGTTTGACTGGCTAAACAGGGATGTTTTAAAAATGTATACGTTTTTTGTAATCCCGCCGCGGGCGAGCTGGGCGCGCACCAAGTCCGGCGGAGGCGAGGCCGGCGGCATCTCCGTCTGTGTTCGCTGCCCGCTCCGCTTTTGCGCGGCGGCGAGGGCGGGCGGCGCGGGCGGGCCTGGGCGAGCGGTGCACGGTGGGCCACCCTGCTTGGGCGGCTGTTGTTGGTGTCAATATCTGCGGAAATCGGACTCGAATTTGTTGAAAACCAGTTTCATGTGTATCTTGTTGGCGTCTGTACAAGTTATAAATTTGAGAG
This sequence comes from Gryllus bimaculatus, assembly GCA_017312745.1. NCBI lineage: Eukaryota > Metazoa > Arthropoda > Insecta > Orthoptera > Gryllidae > Gryllus > Gryllus bimaculatus. Next base: position 5,581,481 of record BOPP01000075.1, read on the forward strand.
GTTGATTAAATAATATTAGAGAATGAACTATTTCATATAATTCACGAGAAATATTTGCAGTAATCATGACTGGTGAAGCATCGACCAAATGAGACGTTACTAAAGTAAAGATAAGTTTAAATAACACTTATGCTATTATAATGTCATGTCATTCCTTATCTATATGTTTATAAATTTGGCTACATATGTAGATATTGTCATGTCACCATCATGTCTAGAGTGTACGTTGCAATTTCGTTGGAGCAGATAGGACTATTTCGGGTATTAACAGTAAAGCAGTCGCGTCAGCGTTTATTGCAAGGAAGCCTACACCCTCTGTTAGGGGCCCCCTGGTCAGCATTCCGCGCGCCACATCCTCTCCCGAGTCCGCCTGGAAAACCAGCAACCATCGCGGCCTCTTGCTCGATGGGCAAGAACCAAATCCCTACCAGGCTACTGCCGCTCGCACCCGCATCCACCCCCTCCCCCCAACCTCCCTCCTGCTGCCCCCCTCCGATCTTCAGCATCACAACCCCCGGCCTCCACAATCCCACCGCCCCCAGTGCCTACCGCCTCCGCCCTGCCCCCCCCCCTCCAGGCTTCGAGTTCCTGCCGCCCCTGCCTGCGCCTCTACGAGCCCGCCGCCCCGCGCGCCCGCGCCGCCCCGCAGCGTTCCGCGTTGCATCTTAATGCGCGCGCACGGGACGCCCCTAATCAGGGCGGGCGCCGCTAATCGGCCGACGGGCCGAAGCGCGATGAGAGATAACGCGGCGGGCTCGTGACGCGACTGCGCAAACCCCCCCTTCCCTCCCCCCCCCCATCCGGGGCGATCGCCCTGCGTCCCCTCCCCTCCCCCCTTCGCCAGTTCGAAGGACGGTGGCGAACACCCCGCTGCCTTCGCATTACAGCGCTAGCCCCATCCAATGCCTCCAACCTCCTTTAGGTCCCCTCAACAAAATGAAAACGGTTTAATTTCAAAAAAGAGGAAAATGTTCTGCAGTAGGTTCATTCTCGTTGTAAATTAGCCCTATGTTGGGTGAAAATTAAAAAATTAAAAACGTACGGAGACTTGAAATGTATGGAAACCTGGAATCGTATTAGTTACGTACGTCGTTTCTTATAAGTTTCTTTTCCAGTTTTCTACAATTGGTTACATTAAAACGCTCATTTTAGTGCGTGGATTGAGACCAATGCCCAGTAATTTGTGACTGAGACGTATTTCTTTTAGATAAAAAAGATGACAAAATCTGCATAGAATTATAATCTTTACAATTGGATAACCATTTTTCTTTAATGGACGTAACATAGAGTTGGTTGGCGCATTCGATTTAACTTTTAAGTCCATTTATCATCTGTTTGTCATACAACCTTCAGGTACGTCCCTGTCGAGCTTTGTTACATGTGCAACATTGCTATGTACCTGTCTTTCATCTCGCAGCTTCGCATGAATGTACCCCCAGCCAGCGAGCGTTTGCTCTCCCACCCACCCGCGACACTTCCTTCTCCAGCTCTCACCCCGCCACGTCGCCCCTCCCACGCCACAAAGTTCCGCATCGGATAGTATTTCAGAAAGCTAAAACCTAGTCTTAACGGGCTCTGTACAGGGGTTTGATTGTACGGGATTAGCATCGGCGGGCGCTCTCTCTCGAAGCTGTCGCCTCCGGGCCCCGCCCCGCCCCCCCCTCCGCGCTCCGCCCGCTCCCCTTCTTTCGTCCGCTCTCCCTCCCCCTGCCTTTTTCTCTTCTCTCCTCGGGGTCGAATAAAAACTGACCGCGCACGATGCTTTATTCCCGGGCACGCCTAAGCTGGCCACAAAATGAGACTTAAGCCCGGCTCTGCGCCGGGGCCAGCGGAGGGCGGCGGCGGCCGTTGTGGACGGCGGGCGGCGATATGACCCCGTTCCGCCCCCCGAGGCAGCGCGGCGTTCGGGCCCACCGGCCGGCCGCCCAGTGGCTCCGCGTCGCCGATCTCGCCGCCGTCGCTCGCTGGCGGTCGGTTCGTTCGCGCGCTAACGCCGCTGACCACGCAACGAAGCGGACGCACGTGGCGGCGGCGGGAGCGGTGGCGGGGGCGGCGGGCCTTCCGTTTAACGGCGCCGTAACGTGGTAAGACGGCGGCCGCCTATTTACATCCGGGGCGGGCTAACGTGTCCCGCGACGCTCGTTACCGCCCTATCTCGCGTCCTGATTGCCTTCGAGGGCTGCGCCGCCGCGGGGCGCGCGTGGGCCGGCGGGGAACTGCGGTAGCATCGCCTCGCCGCCGCGCAGATTCTCAGACGCGCCCGGGCACATTCAAGCCGAACGGCGGCGGCTGTCGAAGCGGAAACGGCAACCACCTTCGAGTCGGGGCAGACACAGGTTTTGACTCGCTTGATGGATGGAGATTAAGGAAGTGGGGTAATATACAAAATTCAATGTGATTAAATGGAGTAAATCATCTTTATCAATGAGTTCTGCTTGGCTTCTCAGGAGCAGTCGATGCGAATTACACGAGGTTCGTGTCAAGGCAATACGCTTTTTGTTCATTTGATGGAAGGAGATTAAAGAGTACACGAAGAATACATAAGACTCAGATTTCAATGCGCAATCGCTCGTGATTGGCCAGAATGTTCAACCCTCGTCAGAGGATTCTGCTTGTCATCTCAGCAGCTGTTGAAGGGGGAAGCGCGAGGCACTGGGTGTAGACTTTTTATTATTATTTTTTGTGTGATCCGTCCAGTGAATGAAGGTTAAATAAAAAAGATGTAATATTGAAAATTAAATCGAAAAGAACACATTTTCTTTTGAGATATACAATCTATATCCATGGGTTCTGCATATCATATTTGAGAACTATAGAAACATTCAAGTTCGAGATGGAGACGTTAAGTTTTGAAGTTCATTTTGTCAATGAAGATTAAATGGAAGATTATGTCGTGCTACCTTACTGGACTGGAATATAGAACCTGCATCAGTAGGTTTTGCACGTATGTAAATATTTTATGAGACGAATCAGAAGTATCATAAAACGATGTTAGGAAAGTGAGTGTAACTTTTCTAACAAAACATTGCTTTAGCAGGAGGATGTGGATCGATTAGATTGGTTCCATAATCGAACTTGCCAAGCCTTCCTAGATACTAAATTGTTTCTTTGGATTTTAACAATGTGTTATTCAAAAAATTGGACGTTTGCTATCAAAGCCATCTCATTTCATTAATAAGCGTAGCAAAAATATATTTTTGCTTCCTCCCTTACCTTGAACAGGATGTATTTTCGCCTCATGAGAATAAGTGGGATTTGAATTTTGTCGCTTCGTAAGATTATGAACGACCCCATAACCTTAGTAAATCGAAAAAAAAATGTATTGATAAACAAAAGAATGAGATAGTTTTGATGGCAGACGTTGTATTCAATGATGTAATTAATTTGTTATGTAATTACATAACAAAAAATTGTTTCAAAAATCTTGTGTGTCGTAGGGCAAGCGACCAAAGAAAAATTTCAAGAGAATATTGAAATGTGTGAAACTTTTGGGATGCTGTTATTAGAATAAATAATCAGTTACTGGTAATGATTTATATTCCGTCTAAAAATATTTATTTTAAAACGAAATATTTTACACTAATTCAAGTTTATACTTCAGTTGTAATACAGTGCCATACATTAAATTTTAAGTGTTGTATCATTGAAGAATTAAAATACGGAAATGTTACACCGTCGGGTATTTTCTTTTGTTCGAAAGGGCCTGAACCGGGACGGCGCGTTGTCCGCGTCCACCCCTGGTCCGACGCCGCCGTCTTGGCGCTGATAGATAATGTTTATTGTGAGACGGGCGCGGGCGGCGCGTCGTCGTGGAAGCAATTGCGCGCGGCCCCGCGCGGGGCGCTGGCGCTGGAACGACCGGTGCGGAGCGGTCGCCCCCGCGGCCGCCGCCAGGGAGAGGGAGGGGGAGGGGGAGGGCGCGCGCCGCGCGCAGTGGGGGCAACGGCGCTTGCAGGGGACAAATGAGGGGTCGCGTTTCAAAACGAGACTTATCCATTCTAGTCTGTTTTGAAAAAAGAAAGAAAAAAAAAACACAAGAAAATGTCATGTAATTTTTTTAAAGCATTCGGCTGCGAAATATTTGGGATTAATGCCCTAGGCTAGTGAATGTAAAAACAATATTATAAGATAATTCAATAATATAATAACTTTTCATAGGTGTCCTCCCAAAGTTGTTCCATAATTACTCCTAAAATTCTTCCATCATCAGCTTCATCATGTGCATCATTTTCTGATCCATTTACAGGGGAAAAGGCTGAATATATTGATACGTATAGAGGGAAAGCCGATGAAGTGAAATATGAGACTGACAAAAGGAGAAATTATGGGGAGAGAGAAATGGATGAAATAAAGAAAAAATAAGAATAAGAAGGTATTAGATCGAACAAAAATTTGATGCTGATTGAAATTGTGAAATTATGTTTCTGATATAAAATTATTTCGGCAATAACTGTAGGAAAGCCTCGAAACTGTTTTACAATTGAAAAACAAAAGTTATATTTCTTTGCTGAATTCCCTTTTTATGCTTCATAATTAACTTCGATAACGTTCTTGATGGGGGGGATTAATCAATTCCAGTATTTGATTTTAGAATTAATCCGACACACTCGTAGTCTCGGGGAGTCTAAATTTATTCTGTAAGCGTTTGTACAACTTCTGCCACCGCGTGAAGTAGGGGAGTAATTTGCAGACGTTAACGATCGAAGTCCCGGAGGTGTGCACCGTTCTAGCTAACATGTTGTCCGAGGTCCAGAAATGTATCTCTGCTGAAAACTTGTAAGATGTCATAATGAATTCGTGAAATTATCTGACCCAAGTCAAATTACTCACGTCATGTAGCACATAATTCTCAATTTAGTATCCTATATTGCGAATTGCAATTCTTCAGAAATGGGCAGATATATGGTGCATCACTGATGACAAATAATTTAATTCGATTCCGGAAAGCAAAGGAATATATTGGTGAACATGAAAATTATGTTTCACCTAAAATATGAAATACATGCAGCAGTTGGGTATAAATAATGACATTTCCCACCAAATTGTGATTAATTTCTTTTATGAAGTAGATGGAGTAATTGCCTTGGTTTTAATTTTTTTCTGTATTTAAAATCTAGCTCAGTTAACGTGTGGTAATAATGATTTACTTGAAGAAAATGACATGTGATGTTCTTTTTGTGTAAACCGTGGTATATTATTATATTTGTCTAGAAGCTCATTGTTGCTTCTGAACAAACGATCACGCAAAGTGAGCCATTTCAGAGTACTCTTAACTAAAACGCTCTTAGTAACCATTTTCCTTCCACGGCTCGTGTTAAATCACCGCTATACTTCTTACGATTAAGGTATCTTAAGGTACACATAAGGTATCAATTCTAAGGACAACTCTGAGTAGTTTCTTGCTTCTTAAAAAGTGCTTAACTCATTTTAATGAAAAATGCACATAGCACATTCCCTATTTTTCAGGCACAACGTTGAAACGTGAAAGGCCATTATTTTCTGCTGAACGCCTATTGTCTGAAATCTCGTGAGTGTTGTCCCCTGAAAAGCCGTTTCCGCCCACTGTGCGTCGAGCTTCGCAAAGGGGCCGGATAAGCCAGCGTCTGTTTCTTTCCCCGCTCCTTAAAAACTTTTATCTGCGAGTCGAGATGCCGGCGCTTAATCCGGAGGGATTAACACGCCATAACGATCTGCATCTGCCTGGCGACGCCACCGGGAGGGGGAGGGAAGGGGGAGAGGGAAGGGCTTGGGGAAAGGCCTGCGGGACGACCGGAAGGCGCGGCTCCCAGTAGTCAAAATACAAACAGCCAGGGTTAGATAGGGCTCTGCGCGGAACAGCCTGTATAATTGCGCTTGGGACGGAAAAATAAGTGAGTAAAAACACTTGAAGAACGGGAATGGACGTGGCGTCACTAGAAAGCTTTACAAATCCAGAGAAAGGCTGAGTTTGGCTTTTTAATAAACTATTAATGCATTCTGGTTATATGTGTTGCATATTGTTGCATCAACGCATTTCAAACGTTAAACTTGGATATTTATGTATGAATTTGTCGATAAGTGTTTTGTCTGCTGAGGCAATTGAGGTCCAAGAGCTCGGATAAGAATGATAATCTTGATGAGGTAAATCATGATGGGGAAATGTTAGAATGAGAAATAGGAAAAAACGTAATACCCGAGGAAAACATTCCGAACGCTAGGTTTGTCCACAACATATTTCGCATGGTTTGGACGGGAATCAAAACCGTGCTTCAGAGATAGAAACACATCTATGACAATCAAAATTTGTGATAAATTGGTGAATCTCAATTACTGTAGTTTCATAAATTTTCAGTTTCAATTGTAACTGATTTATTACGTAAAATGATATTATATTCCTCTTAGCTCATTTTCAGAAGTAACGGGAATCATGCTAGCCCTGGCAGCAATGTGTACACTTCGTGTATCCAATAACTGTATCATGTTTTATTTTATTGCAATTGAACAAGATTTACACACAATAATTTTTCTGAATGATTAAAAACTTAATTTAAAAATTCCAACTTCAACAAAATAGTAATTATTTTACCATTCTTTCTAATAATTTATGTACTTATAATGTAAATGTAAAGCATATATTCGAGCATTTGACTATGTTTGAAGAGATCAATGAAGAACACCAATAATTCGTGAAAAGCATCAACTTCAGGAATATCATAAGAAATATCTGTTTGTCATGCCAATCTCCAAAGGCATTGCTACACCAATATAAGATAAAGAAGCATTTGGCGTAGGTATTTTCAGAGGATGGCGGAATTATAATCAATACTATTTCATATCAATTTGCTAAGACGGAACGATATCAAATAGCTCTGGCGGAAATGACAGATTTTCTTCCCGTATCGAAAACTCAAAACTAAAAGAGTCGGTGTGTGTGTGTGTGTGTGTGTGCGTGCGTGCGTGCGTGCTGGAAAGGCGTCCGTGTCCGCGCGTGCAGCCTCCAGAGGGGAGTCGCCGGGGCTGATTCCACCGCCGCGGAGGCGACCGCCTCGCCCCGAGCGTCGGACGGGGGGGGGCGTTCGGCAACCGGATTACGCGGACGTCGTCGGCAGAATGCGCACGCGCGCGGGGCCTCGACCTTACTCGCATGCCGCCGCCGCCGCCCCGCCGCCGCCGCCGCGCGCTCGACCGCGCTCGGTCGACCGTAACGCGGTTTACCGGTAACTTCTTTAACGGCGGCGGCGGAGGCGGAGGAGCGGGCTTCCGGAGGCGTTGCGGCCTCCGGCGCACGGGTCCCCGCTCCGCGCAGGCCGAGATGGCCAACAACCGGGGTGAGATGGAATTTCCTGGGGGCCAGGCTGGGGCGGAGCGGGGGGCGATGGGGTGAGGTGGGATTAGTCGGAATGGAACAGATGGGACGAGATGGGACAGAGTGGGACGGGATGCGTCGGAATATGTCAGGATGACACGGAATATGATGGTACGAAATTGACTACATGAGACGCGATGGAATGGGGTTGAGACGGGGCAGAATGGATCGGAATTAGTTAGGATGGGATGAGTCGATGAGGGACGGGATGGGGAGGGATGGATTAAAATGAGATGGAACGGGGTGGGGCAGTGTAGGATGACACAGTAAAAGATGAGATAAATTGGGATGAAATAAGGCCGGCTAATTAGGAAGTTATGAAAATTAAGAAGTAGAAAATGTGGGAGGAGATTTTACTGTTTCCGCCATTACCGCCTTTAGGTTACGAAAGAAAACTATTAATCTAAAGGAAAATTGTGAGTGCAATGTGTCGAGTTAATTTAGCATACGCTTTTTTTGTACAGACATGGTTTACAGATGCTAAGGCCTTGTGTTTCGTCTTGTGTTAGAAGAATTATATATTTATAAATATGTTACCTCTTTCTAGTCAATCCTAGCGAAAACACTGGACCTAGTGTCCGGCTAATATAAATGTATTGGTCACGTTTAAACCAAGCCTCCACAACTTCTATCGCTTCACTTTATATGGTGAAGAAAAGTGGGGCTGATCTTTAAATATGTCTTACAACCTATTCCCTTACACGAATCTTGTGTGAATATACTGATACTTTCACAAGCACACAGCAGTTGGATATTCTGTAATGCCAGTTATCAAGCAAATGACAATTTTGCAGGCTCAAAATCTAAAACTTTTAGGGTTACATGAACTTCAATGTGCAATGAAAAGATAACTGATTAATTTGAGAGTATATCACACTTATATTTCAATACAGATATATGATAATAAATAACTGGTCATGAACCCTTCGTTAAAAAGAGAGAGAGAGCTGCATTGTAAATTTTCCCCCGTAAATTTTCTTTTTTCTTAATTCAAAGCGGATAATATTTCAGAATTTAAAAAATGCGGAATATTTGAAACCAGAATTCATGTTTTTTCATTCAAGTTTAAAATGACAACGTGTTGAAGTGTCACAATTTCAATAATTAAAATTTCAAACGTCTGCACTAAAGGCGAAGCAAATGAATGCTTTTTAATTTTCTGAGATAACTACCAATATTTTAGAAGAATATGTAAGAACAGAAAATTGAAAATTGTTAAAACGGAGAAACACTCGACTGGTTGCACGAGTTCAATTTGAGAACGTTATATCACGCTCTCTGTGGAAATTTTGTAATGCAACAAATCGGGTCGGGCTTTCCACAAAATGCGGTGTAGCGGTTTGGCCACAAATAGGTATATATATTTACCATCTAATGCTGGAGCATCGGTGGCGAATATTTGAGTAGACGCGGGGGCGCGAGTCTGCCGCAGCGTTGCCACATTGCCAAAGAGCTTTCGCGTCATATTCCGTAAAATAGTAACATTGTTTACTATTTTCAAACTCATAACTCGTATTCTCACTTCATTTTCTTTGAGGTTAGTTTACAGTATTACTAAACTCTCCACATTTCGAATTGTTGGTTGGTTGTAACTTAATTTCCATACATTGCAAATATTTACTAATAAATTTGTTATGACATGGCCTATAATGTACTAAAAAATAGGAAATATCACATTTCCTTTCACACATTTATTAAGAGATCGTAGTTACTCACTGTATTGTAATATTCATAGATTTCCTAAATTCTTAAATACACGTCTCTCTCCCCAAACATTGTTCAAACCTGTATGTCACTTATCATATTTCTTTATGATTTCTAATGGCCAAGCAACATAGTTTCATTGAATCGGAATGGTACGATAATTGTGACGGAAACGATTGATGCTTAAGTACTGAGACACTAAAATTAATCGCGAATGATTCAAGACTAAATGATTATTAAAATAAATTTTGTAAGATAAAATTATTTAATAATAAATTCAGAATTAATACGAATTGAATTTATAAAGTAAAAGTAGACGTACTGGTAGACATTTCAGAACTAGCTCCCCCTTTATGATTATGTACTAAAACACCAGATAAAGAGACACAGGTATGTGACTTGAAGCTGTAAAAGGAATGAAAAGATAACTTTGCTGACCACGGTTGCTACGAGCTTTAAGCCAAGAGAACTCGATTTAAAGGATTCGTTTCCATTTTGGACTTTTCGAATGGCTATGAATATTAGTCTTACAAACCCAATTGTAATCACATTATTTTATAAACAGACTTAGAAGCCGATACCTCACACAAGTTCCCTCCATGCTCCTTTAGAACGAAAACGAGTTAGTCCCAGCTCAGCAACATGAGTGTCACCATGATATATTCGTGTACTTCGTAAGAGCTTAGTGGTATTTAGATCCACAATTGGGGTGGGTCTCATATCTACCCTTTCCTCCCACTACCCTCAGGCGCGGTATGTCGTACCTCTGAAAGCAACACTCGCATCCGCTCTGCACCTGGAGTTCGCTTCTCCAGCACGAAGCTCAGACCGCTGTAGGTTGACGCTGGAGTCGTACGCTACTCATGAAGCGGGAGTGACATCTTCTCGCATTCCCCCGACTGAGGACGCCACCATAAGCAAGCCGAGACCTAGTTGGATTGATTGAGTGATTGGCATTGCCTGTCACGTGGACTGCTATGGTCGTTAGCTTCGTGAGGGTGAGTGGTGGGAGGTGGGAGGATGCAGTGTTTGTTGCTCGCTGGAAAATGACACCCGGCCTTGCGGAGAATTTCCTCCTCCAGCTCTTTCCCACCAGCGAGGCATCGCCTCAGCCGGGACAAGCTATAAGCTCCCGACTAGCCTCTGGACATGTGTGGTAGTGTAGTACATGCGAGTGTGTCGGTAAGTAAGGAGCAAAGGACAAGGAATATGAAGGAAAGATCGCACTCGGTCTTTGACCTGTTTGTTAAAGAACTTCTAAAGCATTATCCTGTTTTTGAATGGAGAACCAGAGGAAACTACGGTTCAGAGCAGTCGCTAGAATTTGGCCCTGCTACACATATAGAATGCCAATACTTCCTCTACTGTCGGGACTCAAACCGTAGAACCTCATTCAGGCACTGCAGAGTCAGTTACAATGAGCCCAATTGGAACCACCCAGGCTGAGGAAACCCGGCAGCTCTGCCCCCCGTCAATCATGGTACTAAGGTTGAGTCACCGGAAAAAAGTGTAGAAGTTTCAAGTTCCCCACCAGGACGTTTCCATTTGGCACCAGAGTCCGAATGTTCACACAGAGTACTGTTCGTTCAGTTATATGCATTCTGCGCCCAGTGACTCCGCGTGGCGTCTCCCACGTGCGCGTGCCGGGGCCGGGGCTGGGGCGCGCCGGGCGGCGAACCGGGCCGCGAGGCGGCGCGCGGGCGGTGGAGGCGGTGGCGGTGGCGGAGGCAGTGCTCTGCTAACGGCGCTGCTAATGGAGCGGAATGTTTTAATTGGGGCGTTGGTGACGCTGGTGCGTTATTCATGGGGGAGCGGTGGCGGAGGGCTCGCAGCGGACGGCCGCCACTCGCGCGTCACGACTGCAGATATTGGTGTGGCGGTTCGCCGGTGTCGCCGGTGTCGGCCCTGTGTCGGCCTGTGTCGCCCTGTGTCGGCCCTGGTGTCGCCTGTGTCGCCTGGTGTCGGCCTGTGTCGCTGTGTCGGCCCTGTGTCGGCTTGTGTGCTGTGGTCGGCCTGTGTCGGCCCTGTGTCGGCTGTGTGGGCCCCGGTGTGGCCGGTGTCGCCGGTTCGGCCCGGTGTCGCCGGTGTCGCCGGTGTCGGGGTGTCGGCCCGGTGTCGGCCGGTGTCGCGGGTCGGCCGGTGTCGCGGTGTGGCCGGTCCGGCGCGGTGGTCGCCCGGTGTCGGCCGTGTCGGCTCGTGTCGGCCGGTGTCGGCGTGTTCGCGGTGGCGGTGTGGCCGCGTGTCGCCGGTGTCGCCGGTGTCGGCGGTGTCGGCCGGTGTCGGCCGGTGTCGGCCCGGTGGTCGGCGGTGTCGGCGGTGTCGCCTGTGTCGCCTGTGTCGCCCTGTGTCGGCCCTGTGTCGCCTGTGTCCCGGCCCTGTGTCGCCTGTGTCGGCCATGTGTGGCCTGTGTCGGCCTGGTCGGCTGTGTCGCTGTGGCCCACGTGGCGATACGCGTTCGACTTGTTTGACTTCGCTTGTGTGATGCAGGTTGTTAGCGCGTCGACGCAATCGTCACCAGACAGCGGAAGAAACCGAGCCGCGGAAGCCTAGTTACAATCGACGTGGTTGCACGATTGCTCTTGTAGTGATGTACTGGTGCCGTCAATTCGCATGAAAAGCCGGGTGATAATCATGCGATTCTGCTCATTGATGCACTCTGACAAGTTATTTTCTCTTGCTCTGGCTACGTTCTCAATACTTCTTGCTAGCATAGCTGGGTTACAATGTGCATTTATGGAAATTGAGTAGTTTAGTTGCAATTCTGAGCGTTGAAAACCAGAAGAACCAATAGAGTGCGCAATATGACTATTAAAAATTTTTGTACAAGTGCGTCATAAGTAATTGAACAATTCCTCGTATTTCCTTTATACATATTACTCTTTTGCCAACGTCGAGACTAAGCGGTGATTCAATTGAATTTCTCATTGTACGAGCGGCCGGTGGATGATTGGTTTATTGAAAAGAAGTAGAGAGACAATGACATGAAGCACTTTTTTGCAAAGCACTCTGAGCCTTCATCCTAAACACTAGTATTAATTGAAGAAATGAAAATAGATTGATTGTTGATAAGAGTTGAACGATGTATGAAAGAGAAGTGGCAAAAAGGCAAGACGTTTTGAGATGAAGAATCATTGTTTATTCGAACTATTTTACAGGTAAATGAATAGTAGACGTAAACGCCATTACAGTTTCGGTCTTTGCCTTGTAATATGTTTTTTCGCAGTCATGTGAAGCAATTCCTAGTGAACATGGGTGCTTCTTCGGCTCAAAATTGAGTTAATGTTCCCTCTAGTATCCTTTGGAAATAAACAATGATTAGAAACAAGATTGAGAATATCTGCCCTGCATTACATTCTACACTTAACTATGATTTCATAGAAGAAATTATATGTTTACAGACGTTAATGAATTTCTCTGAATAAGTAGAAGTATAAGACATAACGAATAATACAGATGAGGTTTATTTGTTTAAGAGTCGTTTATTGATTAATTATTAATAAAGTAAATATTACTTTTCAATTATTTAACATGAGAACCATGATCTATAGTTTGTGCAATCACACTAACCTAAATTGCGCATTTGGCTAAATAATGGGATTGTTTCCTTCTGGACGAGCACAAGTATTTGAGTTAAGCGTACGTTGAAGTGTCGTGTGAACGAGCTATAAGAGCTAACACATCCTAATGCGCCATGATCAGAGCGGAATCTCGCCACCGCTTGCTCAACTCCGAGAGCATCCGGCGACGCCCTCGCCGTCGCGCAGACTTCCCGCCTTCCACTGCTACACGCACGCCCCGCCGTAGCCCGCCGCCGCGCGCGCCGCGCGTGAGGCCGTGTTCAGCCTCGCCGACGCGCAGACGCCCCTCCCCGCCACCGCCACGGCCCCACCGCCGCCCGCCGCGCTGCCAGCCGATTGCGGTCGACGCCCCGTTCGCGCGCAATTACCTGAGACGCCTGGCGCGCGGCGCGGCGCGGCGCAGCGTCAGCGTGAGCGGAGCGAGCCGAGCGAGCGGGGCGGGGCGAGGCGAGGGCGGGAGGGGGGTGGCGGGGCGGGGGCGCGACTGGGGCGGCGCGGTGCTGGACCCGTGTGTTTGCGGCTCCCGCGGAGGGCGGAGGCTGCGGCTGTGATTTGTGAGCGCAAGCGGTGCTCAATGTGTGTTTGGTTCTCTACCGAAATGGGGTTGCTCTTCGCTTAACCCTTCCAGCTGACGCATGAAAACACTGCAACAAAAAACGAAGATGGTTATGGAGATGTACGCAGGTGTCTCAGACTAAATGTTTCAAACTTCTAGGGCTAATAGAGGGGTCAAAAGTGATAAGTTTTATACCAATGAACATGTACGGACAGTTTTCATATAACAGAGTTAAACGTGCGTCATTTGCTCTTCAATATGAGGTAATATCCTGAGCGTAGGCGTTCGGCAGGTTTCATTCGCACGCAGTCAAAGATATTTTATTCGCCTGCCGATGCTTGTGCATAAAGATTAGCCTAGCAATCAGGGTCAAATTAAACATGTTTAACTCCTTTGTGTGAAATTTCCCACTATACGTTAGTGTCAAAAATGGAACATTTCGATCTTCCTCCTTGCCTTAGAAGTTTGTTACATTTATTATGAGACTTTCTGTTACTGTCACTTTTTACAATTTTGAAAAACGTGTGATTAACTAGGTTAGAATAAATACAATTCATTTTTTAAAATAATTTTTAGTTCGTTTACTCTGAGACGTCGGATAAAGCGACGCAGAGGAGATGAACGTTTGGGAGTGACGTGAAAGGAACCGAGCGGTGATGGTGGAGGGAAGGGATGGGGAGGAGGTGTGGCAGGATTGAAGCTGAGCGTATTGAGGTCCTTCTGAATTTCTGAGCTTGGGACTTTCAGAGGGCGAATACTTGCACCCTTGATTTGTGAACAAAGCTGAATGTATTATGAGTTCTGGTTAAAGTACAGAAATGTACTATACTGCACTGCAGTACATTAAGTAAAGTACATTAAGATTATTTTTAATAATGTTACATGATGAATGTGGCTGAAGTAATGACTTCCTGATTTTTATATTTTATTCATTTAAGTCGCAGGTCTGGGCTGGACCTGGGCGGGGCATGGGCGAAGGAAAGGCGGGATTTTCATCCTGTGGGAGTTTTACATGCTCCCCTCGTCGGGTGAGACGGGTTCCTCCTCCAGAAATGGATAGTGTGGAACTTATTTCATTTCCCTTTTCCATCAACTGATGTAAATAAGTGTTTCCTTGCTGTATCTTACTAAGGCAACCCGCCGATCCGATTTTATCGGAATAGAGGGCACATATCCGTGCCTAGGTTGCCACAGCTGTGGTCTGGAGGCTCCTGCTCAGCGCATCTTGGCGCATGCGGCTCCAAGCTCTGTTAAAACGTGTGATAAAACCATGATAATATGTGCCATCGAATTATACATTTAATCTCGATGAATAAGCTGAAAATAGTTTTTTGTTGTAAAAATTATATATTAACATTAAGTTCCCGTAATAGTTCTCTACATTTGCTTATAATGAGTTAAGTTGAATTTCCCTGATTGCCAAGTAATCAATTTTATTCCTTCCATGTTTTTACGCAAAAGGAATCAAATTGTGTCCATGTTTCACAAAGCTTGGCAAACAGGAAGAAACCCAAAGAGAAACTTTGGCAAACAGGAAGCAACTGTCAAGCAATGGTCAAGAGCACCATTTTTTATTGTAAATTGAAATGATAAATGTATATTTATCAATAGCTGTTTTCTGATTCACATAAGAACACCACAAAAATGAGCAAACACTTTGTATAACAAGAAGGGGAGGCAAACTGAAGTTTACGTACGTCATTAAAAGATAATTTAATATTACAAGTACAAGGTGATTATTATTATCTTCGCAACTGCAGTGTATACTGAAGACTTTACTTGCTTGACTCCGAGTAACAATAAACGAAATTTCTGAAACAATATTGGACGAGAAAAGGAAAGAAAAAAGTATTTTCTTCAGAAGAAATGCTGAAAAAGAAAAGGACTGAAGTCTTAGCGACTGGAATATTTATCGCGATTTTATCCACTTTGTTTCCATCCCTTCAGCCGCCGACGAACCCTTGACTTGAGGGCCCTCCGCTTTCTTCTCTCCTCCGTCTCTGCTACAAAGCCGATTTACGCCCCGACCAGATTTACCCAACTTGACCTAATACTTTAATAGAGCTTTTAATTAGCAAATTAATTAATGGCGCCATCATTCTTTGGAGGAGGCCGTCGGCGTCCCTCCGCCGGTGGAACAAGTCTCCCCGCGCAGCCCCCCGCGCCGGCGCCCCCTCCGCACTTCCGCTTCCGCTCCTGCCCGCTCATGCAGTTGGGCGTTGTTGTAACTGCACTGGAGAAAAGAGCACGTCAAGATATTTTTTAAAGAAATGAAACGAAACAGAACATACCATAATAAAAAAGTAATATCATTGTGGAGTGAATGCCAGAATTCAAATGGTTAGAACGCGGTAAGATGTAGGAGTGGTTTAAAGAACTTCCGCCTAACCACATAGTTAACAATTCAATTACATAATTACATCGATGTAATAAGTGTCTATTAAATAAACAAAAGAATAAATCGCCCAACGTTGCCTTGGATTTTTTTATGCATTGCTGTTTTCGTCCTTGCAGTTTTAGGAGTCGAAAGATGTTTCCCTACTGAATGAGGGTTTTCTTCTATGTAAAGCCAGCGGAGGATCTATCAGAACCACCGCGAACCATTATCGGTCGTTGTACGGAGCACTTTGGTGAGGAGTAGCTCGTAAAACCCACAAAATCACTTCTTTTTAATTTTTAGACTTAATACGTTCGTAGCAAAGAAAAAATGTTTGTAATTTAGACGATTGTTTGACAGAAGAGCTCATATTGAAAGACCGAAAAAGACCGAAAAAATTGATAAATATTTTCTTCACACGTCGTGAATTACTTCCTCTAACACATTGGATGGTCCGAATCCAGGGGTCCTTGACACCGAAAATCGATTGACAACAAACGTGTCTATACCTCCATGAGTGGTCAACGCTAGCATCCAAACCATTCTGGCGATTTTCTTAAAATTGATATAACCTGATCAATATGAACGAACTCCAGGCTCTGAGAGTTTGGAGCAGATATTCTGATTTTTGAGAGTCCTTTGCATGTAGCCTCGTTTACATTTTCAAAATATTCTCAAATGTGGCTCCAAATCTTTTTATTAAACATTCTCTTCGGATAGCGTAAAGTCCGCTTAAAAAAATGGAGCTGGTCCAATTTTCGATTAAATTTTTCGAAAATGGCAAAGGTTCAAAATTTTTTCGGCCTATTCCAACAACTACAATATAAAATGAATCGTTCTGTAAGGAAATCTTCCCAGGGAAAGAATGTAATTTAAAGAAGGCTATAATTTTCGAAAGTGTGAGTAGTTCGTACGTAAAATATAGGCAATTGTTAAAAAATTTTAAACATTAACTTTCTCGAAAATTGCTCAATTTCTTCCTTTTTTTTTTACCGTCGTTGTAGCAAAGAAAACAAAGTATTTGCTAGTCCCATTTGCCTACCAACTCTAAATGTTTGAAAATTACAAAATTAACTTTGGATAAGTGCGGGGCATTTATTTATAGATTTTTCCAATAAGATAATTTATAAAATATTAAAAACTGTTCTAAAAATTAGATATTTAAATAAAGTCTGATCAACTTTTTAACAAAAAAACTTGAATTGCACGTATTTCTGCTTGATGTTAGGTTCAATTATTAAAAGACGTTCCCATTTATTCTTACAAAATTTTTCACGTGTAGAGAAATAACGCTTAAAAAATATCATAGGTCTCATTTTAGTTTAACTTTCAATTTTCCGTAAATTGCCAAAAGATAGAAATAATCCTAGGAAGAATGTAGTTTGTAGCACCATTAGTTAAACATGAATGGCTGGGCGGGGGCTGGGCGGGGCTGATTTCTTGGGGAAAATTTTTTCCTGGCGTTGACGACATACGGTACTGAACCACGTAACCGGCGTTGAGTAGTTGTGACTGGGCGCCGACGGCGAAGTCTTTTGAGCAGGGCGGGGCGGGGCAGGGCGTGCGGGGGCGCTTGGCATGATCTCGTGATCCTCCCAGCGTTGACGACTTGGTCCTGACCCGCGCGGCCCGGCGCGAGTGTGGTGGCGACGCGGCGCGGGCCGGCGCGGGCGCGGGCGTGCAGGCTGGGGCTCGGCTGGGCCGGGCGCCGGGAGGGGGCGCGCGTCCCGCCTGGCGCTGGTACGCCTCTAGTCCCTCCTCAGCGGCGGCGGAGGCGGCGCAAACTTTATAATGAGAAGCCGAGCGCGGCTAATTACCGTACAGTCGAGTGCGGCGCAAACTAGACCTGCGATCTGCGGCTTGGAATATACAGGGTGTTTCTGTTTAATGTTGGAGCGTTAAGAGGATTGTGGGTATCAGTGGATTGTATAATCCTTGGTACGTCGTTAGAGAGTTAAATAAGAAGAAATGAAGGATTTGAAATATTAAAAAAAAATGTTGTCAATTTTTGGGAACTATGTTCTAAAATGTGAATCACGAATTATTTTGTGTACATTAGTTTATATTATTTAGTCTCTCTAGATTCAGATGTGAGTCTTTAAATTCATTAGCACAACAAATATTTGAAGCAATAATGTTCATTTAAAAATCGTATATCTTATGATATACTAAATTATGTAAGTGACTCATGAGTATTTAAAATTCTCTTTTCTGCCGAGAAAAAAAGTAGTATGTGAGGGTTTGTTCTTTTTAACGCAAGGAACGTTCCTTTAAATTGTGTATTTGTTCTATTAAAATGATTCGTAGGAAATATTATAAAGCACCTCATCCCTGTATTTGAAAATTTTTCCATTACAATATATTTCTAATCCACAAAAGTATTAACCGTAACAGAGGATTACTTGCTTCCAGCTCACCAGCGGTGCATTCTATTCACTATCTTGTAGAGGAGGCGGCGGCGGCCACGTCTGTCTCCTTCTTCTCACCCCTCCTCCTCCTTTTCCGACCGTAATCGCCCCCTCCCATACCTTCCTGTCCTTCTCCCTGCTATTCTTCCTCGGTATATAAAACGCCTCCCTCCTCCAACAAATTGGAGGAAATTCTGCGGGGCGTCATCTTTGTTGTTTGTAATAAGACGTGTACGGTTGAACTAATTTAGTTCGAATTTCTGCGCCGCCGGTTGACGCTCGGCGAGGGAGCGCGGGGCTTCTCAAGGGCCTGCGAGGCGGCCCTCAAGGGCCCCGCGGGGGAGCCGTTGGCGCCGGAGGGCGCCTGCCCTTCGCCGCATTGTGAGGTGGAATATCTTCCCCACGATAACGCTCCAAGAGCCAACAACCCTTGTTCTCCGGTCGCGTTGCGAAAATTACTGCGTTTCAGTTGAAGAAATCTTCCGAACCTGGTTATGAGAAATCAAAGACTTGAAAATAAGCGAAACTGGAGTGAATACATTGTTGAGAACAAGGAAAGTGGTATAATCGTGAAATAACAGTTATCCTAAATACTTTGAGGAACAGAAAGAAGGAACACGCGCAACCTGAAGAAAATAGGTAACCGAACAGTTTGCATGACCTAATAACGAACTTGGGATGATCGGAATGAACAAGAATGGGGACATTTTGGGGGAAAAGATCTTCACATCAGAGAGCATCTACCTTGCAGAGCATTCATCATAACTCCCTACGTTTTTTCTGAGATAGTCTAAGAATTTCTTGTTCCAAATTATTTTTTAAAATTCGCAGAATATCTTTTTCTTACTACTATCACTTGTTTTATCTTCTTTTTCAACTATTTTAAACATTTTTGCTGTAAGCAAATAAAATTCACACATATTATATTATTTCAACACATTTTTGAAGACATAATTTCTAGAGTAAATATAAGAAATTTGGTATGAGCACAAATTTTCCTATATTTACTTTCAAACATTTGAAAGTAATTCTTTACTTTTTTAGTAACGGAATTTTCATGTTCAGTGGTCTGACTTGTTCTTAAAATACAAATATGTCAATTAATAGTTTCTGTGCACCTGTCTCAAAATATGAACTGAGATTCACTTAACTATAAAGAGAACATTACTACAAATGTTCTCTTTATCGTCAATTTAGAGTCTATGTTTTAACTCAAAAATATATAACAGTGTTATGAAAATGAGGCAATATGACTACGATTGGTTTTAAATATTCCTAATAGAAATCTTCCCAAATTAATGTTGCGATCTAAGCCTAAAATCCTAGTAGTGCTCCACTCTGCTCACTCAGTTGAGGATTCAGTAGATTACACGATCTGGCAAACACGTCAACTTGGCCAACGTACTCTATGAAAGAGACACAAACTCTGGAATATCAATTCATCCACAAACAACCGAGGGAACTTTCGCAGTTCCGAAGACCGTTTTTTTTTACAACTGAAAAGCGGCGGTGCCCACATTTTACAATCAACAATTCTCGCACGCAGTTCCCCCCGATTCGCACAGCAGTAGTAATTAAAAAGTTGGAAGCAGTCGAGCGCTCTATCTTGTCGCTTATCAAGCAGGTGGGAGGCCCCCCCTTTCCAAGCAGTTGTTGCTGCACTTGCCGCCCTTGTACCACTGGCGGAACCACCGCCTCCGCTGCGTCGCCGACACGGCTGTCTTCGCTGCTGCCGCCGCCTCGCAACCCCCGTCTCCCTCCCGCATCCCTACACCCCCACCCGACCACCACGACGCCCCGCGCCTCTTTCCAGCATCCCCGCCCGCGCTGGCCCCGCCCTTCTCCTCGGCCGCCCCTTCCCGCCGGAACCCGCACTGCAGCCACACCCGGACTCCCCGCTGACTCCGCCTTCTCCACCCTCTGTTCTTTGCTCCCGACTCCGCCATCCCGATACCCATGTTTTCCCGCCTCCTCCACGCCCCTTTCCAGCCTCACTCCGGTCTTCCCCGGCTCCTCGCCCTCCTCTGCCTCTTTCCCGATTGACCAACCCCCGCCTTTCCGTCCCCGAAACACCCACCACAAACGCCCTCCCGCCACTTCCTCCGTCCACATCACTCACGCTGCACATGCAACCTCATCACGCACTTCATGTTCACCAGCCCTACCTGCCATCTCTGCCGTCCCCTCCCCCTCAACTCTCTTTTCGCTAAACCCTGGTCTCCCACCGGGGATACTTTAGTCCCCATCACCACTACTACCCCTGCGTCACACACCTCCACCGTCTGCGCCTTCGCCGCCGCCGCCGCCGCCGCCGCCGCTTCCCCCTCCCCCCGCTACTCTTCCGCTCTGTCGTCTTGGCGCTATCAGATGCCGGGACGCAACGACTCTGTTTGTCTCGGCGTCTTAGCGCATAAATTATCGCCGGTAATTATTCCCTCGCCGCGCGCGCGCGCCCTGCAGGACGTGGAGGGGGAGGGGCGGAGCGCGGACCGACGACGAAGAGAAGAGAAGAGAGGGGAGGGGGAGGAGGAAACGTGTGCTGGATGCGCACTGCCAGGCTGCACGTGAAGAAGTGGAATGGGAAGCAGAAAGTCGCAAGAAGTGTTCGAAGTGAGTGGGCGATGGACAAAGAGATATTGAGATAGGGGAGAAAGGGAATAAACTGCTTTGTTCCTTGGTTGTTCCAGATCGTCATCTCAGCATCATTCCGTCTTTTGGATTTCAATGTAGTTTCATCTCGGAAACTCATATCTTCTCTGAAGTTGTTGCGACGTTACTGCTTTTACTGTGAATATATGTTTCTTACAGAAAACAGATATTTTATAATATTTCATTTCGTAGAAATGACTTTAACTTGTACATGAAGTAATTTCTAAATATTAATGTCATGACTGTAGTTAAGATACAAACAATGCAATGATTGAAACTACTAGCATTATATGAATTTGAGTTCATTGTGATGTGAAAATAGAGAAAATGAAAACAAATATAAAAATTTTAAGACATCGTGATGATTCCTCGCAATTTACGATGTACACTACATTATTCAACTAAAATATTTGTGTACGACTAGAAAATACTTAATATCTGAATTGATACATTTTACTTGAATGTACTTACATAGTATTTCTTGGGAGAAATGTACCATGTCTTGATTCAACATGATCTTTAGAACAAGCTGTAGGTTGAACATTTTGGATGAAGGGGCTAAAGAGGATTTAGATACTTGGCCTAATGTAGCACTTGTCCAACAATTAACTATCTCAAAGTGGCAATAACATACATGTACCCGGAGGCATGTTTTTATTGCAAAGCTTATATAATTTTGCTAAAGACTCTTCTTTTGGGCACATCAGTATATTGAGATTTTCTTTTCCTCTACAAACAGTTCTAAGTATTTCCGAAGAAAAACCTACTTTTTTGGAGGGCAATCGAGGAAAACTTGTGAAATGAGGAAATTGCAAATCACCGCAGCCCGCTGCAGCCGGTGGAGCTCGTGATTTAGTTATCGCGCCTGATTTCAGGTCTTCAGAGCCTTAGCCTACTCAAGGACTGTGAAAATTACTTCATTTTATCGGGGACTTTTTCCAGCTTCAAGAGATACTGATTTTGTCTACGCACCCGCGAACGCCACAAATGAAATACCCTGGGGCGAAAGCGCCTTGAAACACCATCTCCACCATAACACAGAAACGGTAGCTCCTAAAAATGATATTTGTCCTCGCGATAGTGCATATGAGTGGAATAGAAAGCGTTTCTAGAATTTATATGTGTGTATCCCTATGCGCCGACCAAGAGCTGACCCTCTGTCGTAGCAGAGGGGGGCGTGGCCGAGTCACTTCAACACGGGTTGCAGTGCAGCAACTGATGTCACTGCAGTGCCTCTGACCGCGAGGCCCTATGTTCGAGTTTCGACAGTGGCAATATTTTCGATACTAGCTTGTAGAGCTAGGTCGAATTTAGTCGCTGCGAGAAGGAGAATTCTAGAGACCAAGTGCAGTGATTGGTTGTTTCTTCGCTCAACACCTGGCGAATAGTATCCTAATAATCGGGCCACAGCCCGCGCGCGATCTTCCCTTCCACTTACTTGTGCTATCTTCACCCGTTACTTACGCTATCATGTACTAAACTGCCACACATGCCTGAAGATCGGTCGGGTGCTTAGAGCTTGTCCCGGCAGGGACGTTCTCCCTTTGGAGGGGGATACCTGGTTGGGGAAAACCCGCTAACCGATGATAGGTCGACGTCGGATATCCCCAACAGCGTCGGAAGACCACAGCCACCCCCCGATAGAAAACACGCACTACACTTAAAGGAAAAAAGATCTCGGTAGTTGACGCGCCCCGAAAACAACCAGCCAACCCAGCACGAGCAGTTGCGTTGCAGAAGCGAGTCGTGTCGCAGCGGAAACTCTCGCTTTCGGATGCGCCGGGCGTGGGCGTGGGCGTGGGCGTGGGCGTGGGCGTGGGCGTGGGCGGGGTGCGGGCGCCGGCTGCCGCCGCCGGAAGTTGCGGGGCGCCGTGCATCACAAGCGCAGGTGCGTCGCGACGCCGCCCACGCATAAATATGCCGCCTAACGAGCCGCGGCCGCCTTCCGCGCGCCTGCCACCCCCATCTCCACCTCCGCCCCGCGCCGCCAACCACCAACGCCTCCTCTGCCATCTTCATTGCTCGTGCGGGCATTCTCATACTCTGTTGCTATTTTCCCCCTTTTTCGATGACAACCATCTTTCTCTTATTACACGATTCTCCACACCCACTCCCATCTCGCCTTTCCCACCCGAACCACCTCCGCCGCGTACCGCCTCAGCTGCGTCAGCATCTTCTGGTTTGCGCTTCCACTGCTGCTGTGTTCGCTGTAGTCTTTATTTGATCCATGACTCGTCTCCCTCTAGTTTCGTTTTTCTTCTCCTTCCTAGTTTGGTCCGCGGCGTTTCTCTTGCCGTCCTGGTGTAGATAGTCCGATTCCTCTGCCCTGGTTTAGATTTCTGTCATCCATATTTCCATCTTCCTTACCTTCTTCCTCTTTCTCGACATCACCCCTGTCCTTCCTTCGTCTTCACTACCTTCCTTCAAGGCCAGATTCTGACAGTTTCCTTCTCATTCCTTTAACTCTTGTCATCATCCTATGATGTCCCTTGCTCTTGGCCTGCTCTATTCATACTTACATGGCACGTTTTGTATTTCGAATTTTATTGTATCCAGTGTCCTTATTACGGTTACTTTACGTTCAATATTAAATTCGGTTCATTCCTCAGGATTTCGAAATACCTCCTTCTTCTCACTTCCTTCTCTTTCTTATCGTCTTCCGCCTTATCTCTCCTCTTTCTCTATATCCTTTTTTCTCTTTATGCTCCTCTTTCTCCTCTCCGTTCTCCTCGTTCACCTTCTTCTCCTCTTTCTCGTCATATATTCCTCATCTTTCTTTTCAGCCAGTTTCTTTTTTTCCCTTCTTGTTCCGCTCATTTCCTTTGTACTTTTTATCCTACCTCTCCTCTTCCACATTAGCGCAAATACAAGGCGAAGTTCATTTCTGCTCAGTTGTTCTCTTAAACTCTTATCCTCAACTCGCAACAAATGCGTCATATCTTATAATATCCTAGTCTCCGCCGCCACCGCCACTGCCCTCCCTTCTCCTACTCTTGTCACCATCTTTCCACCTTCGCCACCGCCCTCGAAGTCCTTCGGCGCCGCTGTCCTGCAGGTCTCCTCCTGCGGCTGGAGGAGTCCGCCAACGACCCGCGACGCCGCTGCGTATTCCCTCGGCGCCTGCAAATCTCCGGAGAAAGGATTGCTTTCTTCCACGCAGGGGCGGAGGCGGAGGCGAGGGTGTCAGCGAGTCCATTAATTGGGAGGGTGGAAGTACAGATCTCATGAACAATTGCTGTCTGAAACGCTGGTCGTAAAAATGTCAGAAGAAAAATATTAATTAGTGAATGATAACTTGTAGCTGTTAGTAGCAACTGTATTCTTTCAAAGTTGTACTGAGGTGCTGTTTTACAGCCATCCGTACCAGCGTCGACAATATTGAGTCTTTTGCTCTCAAAACCAGCTGCTTTTAATATTTACCGAAATGAACTTTTGTGAAATTATTCTTACATTTTGAGGGACTTTTGAAACCTTACGATATAATTCAACTAATTCATAAGGCTATAACATATTCTATTTACCTGAAAATGCGTGTGAACGCGAGATGATTTTTGTTTCTCTTGTACAATTCTTGAAATAGAATAAATTTGTTTTTATGGCAAACACCTTAATAGTAAAAAGACGAGAAATAAAAGAAAAATCCTCACTTATGTTTACATAAGATCTGTGATACAAGGAGTTCAAAAGAGTAGAATGATTAGATACACAAAACGTAATCACACGAGTGAAAAGATCAGTGTGAGATTTTTCAAATCGGTTCATCCCTATCCGTCTCTACACAATAACTAACACTGTAAATAAAACTATTTTTCTAAAATCAACAAAAGGTGTGCGTTTAAATACCCATAATAGGCATCTGAACCGACACTATCGACATAATCCGAAAAAAACTTGATTTCTTCGTAACAGAAGACGGAGGGTGGACAAGTCTATGTTACCCAACTGTTGTCAATGAGCATTAAGTTCACAATTAAAAAATACTAAATTTGAGTAAAAAGCAAAATAAAATAAAAAGATGAGTATTTCCATCAACATTCACATCTCAATTGCCAATGATGCCACAATCAGAAAATACGTATTTTGAGTTAAACAAAAAGAAATAGAACGGGTATTTCATTTTGGATGAACACTTATACACCGAAATTGGAACTTTTACTAATGACACAATCGGAGGAAATGTTCGGTATGTTTAAAAATGTCGGCAGGTATTGTAATTCGGGAGAGCACTATTCAACTCTTTCCAACTGATACAAATGCCCCAACAGACCAAAACACTTGTATAACAAATGTAGCTGTATATTTGTTTCAGAGCCTCACAATCCATCTATTTCCAACCGTTTCCAAAGACCACAACAGGAGAAAATAGACATTACGCCTTAAAATATGTCGAACCTTGCCTATCCCTCACTTAAATTCTCACAACGCCACAGGTGTCGGAGAATATCCCGACGGGCTTTCTCCGGGACAGCGAGGCGGGCGGCGGCGACTTCCCGGCCGGGGGCGGGGGGAGGCGGCGCGGCCGGCGAGCGGCGCCTGCATAAATATCCGGCTCAGGCCGACTTAAACGAAGCCGCGGCCGGCCGCCGCTGATAAAAGCGCGCTGGCGGCGGCGGACGCGGCGGTCAGGCGCTGACAGCCCCCGATAAGCCGGCCCCGCCCCCGCCCCTCGGCCCCGTGCAGCGCGCGCGCAAGGAGGCAAATTTCCGGCGCTTAATCCCCCGCGCCCGAAGAAGCCCGGCTCACCCCGTCCCGCCGCCCGCGCCCACGAGACCCTCGCGCTGGACCGCCCGCCCCGCCCCCGCCCCGCACCAGCTCACAGTGCTCGCGAATTTCCTGGCTGCCCGCATGTCACCCACAAGTTTTTCCCACGTTGAGCATTCTGAATTTGAGATTGCTAGGGAAGTCTATAGTCAGTTATCCATACTTAGTTCTTAATTAGGAATACGACGCTAGGGGGGAAAAGGAATAGAGAAAGCAGAAGAAAATGAAGGAAAACTGAATAACATGGTGACAGCCAGTACAGCCCTACACTATGTGAGGTGCGTCGGAATCGAAGTAAGGCCTTATTTTCATCTTATGGTTGGGGTGGTAGAAGGAAAGCAATTTATAATGTAGCTATGAACATAATAATAAATTACAGAAAAATATTTCCATAAGTCGTCTGAAAACCCTAAAATAGACAGAGAACAACAGTACGGACTGAACTGAGGACAAGAGACAATACGGAATGGACGACAAGAGACAATACGAGACTGAGACAATACGGAATGAACTGAGTACAACATAATAATAAATTATTGAAATAATTGTATCCATAAGTCGTCTGAAGACCCTAAAATGGACTGTGTAGAACATATTGTGGATGTCGACAGACGACTCAAATACCCCGATTGAGTCATATTCTGTATCACGTACTGCTTCTCAGTATAACTTATTACAACATTCAAAAGTACTAAACGTAGAAGCGTTACATTTTAAATGTACATTATTACGCATTATTAGGAAGTATTGTGCGAGATTAGTGACTTGAATGAACAGAGATACAGAGTCAATTACAAGTATGCCAACTGACATGTATGCCACCATCAAGTCGTGTCAGCAAGACGAGGCGGTGCGGACAGGCTAGGAAGAGGTGAGAGAGAGCGAGGTGAGGCAGTGACTTGGACAGGTCGGGTCCTGAGGGGAAGGGTGGGTGGCCCGGAGCGTAGAAGAATGACGGGAAGGAAGGAATTGGGGTGGAGATGGCGGAGATGACAATAAAATACATTATTTTGCACCCGTAACAGGCAATTCATTCATTTTCTTGACTACTAGATGCCTCATCGGCGGAATTCGCTCCTTAATCCCACGTAGATAGGCTTTAAGAATAAATGTTATTAGCTTCTAGCAGTGGGAGATTAATTTTTATCAACGAACATACAGAGGAAAATATAATGTAATGTAGTTATTCACATGACACTTGACTCTGATTGTCAGGCAACGTTTTAACCAAATGTGTGCGTCCGGCCAGGTTGTGACGCGTTCAAGAAAATTGCATGACCTTTCCGATCATGTACAAACGGTGCTGCATAAATATCAGGAGGAAATGTCACATGTGTAACTTCGTTGTATGAAATCTACTTCGTGTTCACTGGCAAAAAGTAATAATTTTCTATCCTTCTACGTACGCTAGAAATTTGTAACATTTGTTCTGAGATACCTGCAGCAGTTTTGGCGTGTATTTAAAAATTCTCGTCCGAGTTACCAGTTTTTCGTTGATACTCATATTGTTAGCAAACATGTGATTACGGCAAAAAAAGGGCGGGGGGGGTGTCTGTTTCTCCGGAAGTAGCCATCCGCGTGGCTCTCAATTGGCTTTGGATTCGTCGTGAGAAGGCACGATATTTATTGAGAAGGGATTTGCTCCAGTGACGCTAAGTGACTCTGATACAAAACGCGGAGAGTTTGTAAGTTTCAAGATGGCAAAGCGGCCTTACTCATGTTGTGGGTAGGTTCGCGTTCTGGCGTTCAAAGATGCTGGACTTGACGGTGTGTTTATGCATACAAGGATATGTGAGTGAGTGTGTGATATCGCTAAACATTAAGTTTCCACCCCCCGCGAGTCTGAACGTCCCCTTAGTTCATCTTAAAGTAGTTAGTAGACTGCTGATATAATGCTTATTCGTTTATTGTGATTGACATTTATTTATTAACACTTAAGAACAATGAGAAAAACCATGGAAGATGGTTTCACGAATTTAGAATTTGGTTTTCTTGAGCTCCCTACCCTAGTTTGTATAGTATATTAAGTCGAATTATGAATATATGTAGCTACGCACAGTTTTAGCTAGATTTGATAATGAAACATATTTACTTCCGTATAATAAAAACTGTTGGCTACGGCAAATGATTCTTACCCTTTGGCTCTTATCCCTAATCGTACCCCACGTGAAGGTATCGGATTACTGCCGAGTGGACATGGACAATAATTATAAGAATTACTGTATTCCCCACTAACTGATCACAAGAAAATGTGCACAAATGGCGAGTACATGAAACACTTCAGCTACATTGGGTGATACGAATTAAAATGAGGTATTACTTCTTTCTGGAGTTTTCAAAGCAGTTGCATCAAACATCGTGAATAAAGGACTTGAGTAATCGCTCTTATAATGAGCAATTTCTTTATTAGTGAGTAACTTCTTGGCCAAGAAGCAATTGCTTACTTTACTTATCAATAAAAATTTGCTTCTAAGGCGAAGCATTTACTTAGTCTTTTAGATAACTCAAATCGTATTGAAAGGATAGAAGATATATTGTGATCTGGTTGTGAGATTTTAGGTAGTTAGTGAATGATCGATGGAAGACTACGATGACTGGACTCCTACGATTTCTCCAAAAATGCACGTCAACTCTACCACTTAACCTAACATAGTCGACACCATTAGGAACAACCGCGCGTCGCGTGGTAACGTAGACAGACAAATCAGTCGAAAATCGACTAATCGCAACAGATCAGTTAGTGAGCAATTACTTAGAGAGAAAAGTAAATGTTCCTAGTTTCTGTAAACTTTTCATTCATATGAAAAGAAACAACTGGCTAAGCTAATTAGCAAATCTCACACCTCTATTTTCTGTTTATTTCATGATCAAATATAATTATGAAAGAAGATTAATAAACAAAAGTAAATAACTAATGGAGGATCTTAAGTAACTAAGTTCCCTAGTATTTATATGTTCAATAAGAAATAAAACTAAAAGTCTGCCTCCCGGCTGTATTTATTCTTTTCTTTGCGAAACTGTCCAATCTGGAGTTACAAGGTATGCTAATTAGTATGACGAATGGCTTATGAGAAGTAGCAGTTTCTACTTGTGAGCAATTGCGCAGGAGTTCTACTCTTTTATTTATATAGTCCATTGATACTTGGGAGGCGCTGTGTCCCGATTTGGCTTCGCCCGCTCGGGGAGGTTTTCGCCCGCGTGTGATGTGGGTGCGCCCACTGCGCGCTGCCCGGCCCCCCGGCGCGACGACAGCCTTTTTTCGGCGCCACTTTGCATCTGTCTGTCGAGTTGTCTCCATTTGACGGCGGCCGCCGCTTCCGCCTAATCCCCTCGTTGTTTATCCCCTCCCCTCCCTTCCCCTCCCCCTCCCCGCCCGGCTGGCAGCGTTTTGCGACCCGCTGGCCTGTCGGCAGAAGAGAGTGAGGGGGGGGGCGAGAATGACCGACGCAGATTTGGGAAGCGGCCCCTTGTGAATTTTGATAGGGTGCTGGATAGACTGCCTTTTAGGATTTATTAGCCGCACTTTACTCCAGATGAAATTCAATGTAATCGAAAGTGACGCGGACTAATGCACTAAACTCGTGATTATAAATATTGCCTTCGTGATAATCTGTTTGTTTAGTATAATGTATTTGTGTGTTGCCTTAGATAAAGACTTATATTTTGCGTTGAGCTTAGTATTGTTTAATACGCAGTCTCATTATTCATAGCTTCCCTTTCATTACTGAAATACTTCAGTTTTCTACATCCTTCTAAACTAGGTTTCATGTATAATGCAACGACTATAATTATTTAGCGTAAGCTACAGGGAAGAAAGGAATGGAGGAGAATTTTGTGATGAAATGACACTAGAAATATAGTTTTATTAATTGCTAGTACTAAATATTCGACTTACAAGATGACACCAACATTACTCATATTTTGATTAGTCCTAAATGACACAAAGG
This sequence comes from Gryllus bimaculatus, assembly GCA_017312745.1. Lineage (NCBI taxonomy): Eukaryota > Metazoa > Arthropoda > Insecta > Orthoptera > Gryllidae > Gryllus > Gryllus bimaculatus. The sequence continues at coordinate 5,610,806 of BOPP01000075.1, forward strand.
AAACATTAATTGTAGTACAAAGTTATTTCCATTTCATAGAACAACTGAAAATCACCTAGTAGCCAATAAAGTCAACGACAAAGTGTGCTAATACAATTCTTAAAAAATATATATTTTGAATTGTGAAGAAATCTATTAAGTGTTCAGATTTTTCAAGATTCTAAACAACAAAGTGACTGAAGTTTTATAGTAGAAAAAATACCAAAAACGGGTACAGAGAGACGTCAGAAAATAATTGAATTGAAATCATCGTAAATGCACAGCAAACTCTTACGTAAGTAGAAGAAGTGAGTCTGGCGAAGTGAAAAATTAATTCATCCAAATGAATAATCAAGTTTGACTACCAATGCAGATCAATGTGGTTCATCGGTATTTTAAAATACACTTAATTCGCTTTATTGAGACGCAATACAACAATTCAAAACAAAAAAACCAACGGTCATTTTTCTCGCATCTCCACCATAAACGGCTCTACCCACGGAATGCCATGGCTCAGCATCGTTTGTGGCGCCGGGCCAGGCGGGTTGCGTTTCGGAGACCGCAACGCCGGGACGCGCCCCCCTCTCCCACCAC
>BOPP01000075.1:5633623-5678922 GCA_017312745.1 Gryllus bimaculatus
TAGTGGCTACAGCAAATGAGCTAAAAGAGAGGTGAGAGGCGGAAGTTTCGATGGCAATTACGATGATGGTGATGGTGATTGTGATTGAAACTTAAGATATAAGAAGCATTTAATTTACCAACGATGAAAATGTGTATCGAAAGCGGAAATACATCGCGTGTAGCCCAGCATATTCATATAAGCATATTCATAATATTATTATTATTATTATTATTATTATTATTATTATTATTATTATTATTAATTCCTAATTAACGACTACAGATGTTCCCCGTCTGTTAAATATAAATTGTACTCGTATTCCTAAGAAGCAGATGTATTGAAAGTAAGGGCGTTTACAATATCTCGCACAAATTACTGGCTATTCCCAATAACAGTGTCTTGCATTTCCAAGACTTTTGAATATCCACGTATTTTGACACCAGTGCGCATCGTAGTAAATAAAATATTCTTGCAATGTTACTGTAAAAACATTAAATATTTTGTGTAGAAACGGATAATTTCCAATTTGATATTTTTGCACTTTTTTCCAAAATTAGAAGGGCGTGTGCTTTCTATTCTTCGTCTCGGGTTGCCATAGATTAGTTGACAAGAGCTTTCAAATGGATCCTATCTAAAGACATTTTTTTTCAAAGGTACGAACCCCAACACGTTAATTTTTTTCAACGACAGTATTTAGAATATCTTCAGCTCTACGACTCCTTTTAAGCTCAATCTTCTGGACATAAGAGAGAAATCGTCAATGATTAATTCCGACTGTGTCAACTGTAAAGGTCATTCGTCCCGTAAGTGTACTATGGCTTTTTATCGCAGGTGTGTGTGTGTGGCGCTGATCTTCCTCTATTGACAAGGACAAGCTCTAGGTATTAAATTCGACCTTGCTATGTGGTTAATAATGAAGAATCCTGGCACCGTCAGGACTCTGACCCTAGGACCTCCCGGTCAGAGGCACTGCAGTGTCATGCCTTGAGCCATCAGGTCAGTAGAACTCGTCAAGAAGAGGCTCTTCGAAACAAAGCGTTTCTCAGCAAAATGTCAAAAATATTTGTTGGTATAACAGAGGAGAAGACGGTTGTATGTTTTTCTACGCGTTAAATAAGCCACTGAGTAATATTTTTTTACTCATGTACTTTAATTAGCGGGTTTACCTTCAACTGTTTTCCAATCCTCTTCATTGCTCTCTCCATCTTTATTTTGAGAGTCCGTAACTTGGCTCCTCACAAAAAAACAGTTCACATATACGAATGAAATATTCATAGCCATATTGATATTGTAGAAATGTTCTTTAAATGTCGGAAGATGTCACTTTTGCTAACATACAGTGGGTTGACCATTAGTTTAAAAAACACAAATTTACTTAATTTACTCGAATATGCAAGGTAATGAGATAAACGATCCCGAATATTTCCAATTTTCGTTTACAAATATTACTTATAACGAAGAAATCCCCTCAAATGCATCAATCAACTAAACTGATTCAACGTATGTTCTGCTATCTTTATGAAATGCCAATTTAGAATTGAAAATTGAGAATAAATAATGTATAAAAACTGAGCACTACTTTGTGGTCACTTCGGATTAGTGATGGAATACCTAGGTCAATGCTCGTATATGCCAGTACATTTTCAGAAATATGAAATAAAATTGTCCATAACGAACACAAATACATTTTGAAGAGCGAAGAGCAGAAAGCGGCGTCGTTGTATCTGCGCAGAAAGGGGAGTTCGTTTGGAGGGTGGGGAACGGAGCCATGCAATTAATTCACTGATCCTGTTTTACTGCATCGCGGGATATCTGTGAGAGCAGCCCTTGCGGGGGTGGAGGTGGGTCCTGCCATTGTCTTGGCAGTGCTGAGTGGTCGTGGGAGGCTGGAAATTGTCGCGTATGCTTGTTTCGTATTCCTTCCCCAAGTTCTGTAGCTGCTATTTTGGTTCATTTTTAAACATACACAAAAGTTTCTAATTAATTAATTTAATTTGAAATACAAGAACTTGAAAATGATAGATACGTATTCACTATTCGGCGTAGAAATTTACAGATCAGAACATGTTGTTTACTGTTAGACGTTACTTTTCGTAATGTTAACGTTTCATAGATCTACTCTTTTAAACGAAGCCAGTTTTATTATACACGTATAACTCGAAAAATGAAGTTTTGAGTTGTACATGTTTAGAATTCTCGGTGGCGCTTGAAATGCAGATAAAATGCACTTAATATTTGATGAGTTGTAGAGTAAATATAGACGTTTGACTGGAGGTACTGATTTTTTGAAATTGTATGTTGCATCCCATATATGTGTTCGCAACTAGGTATTCGTATTTCGGCAATGAATATCTAAAATTCTGAAACTGTATGCCAGACTCTCATGAGAGCTCAAAAACAAAATTAACTAATCATTATAATATATAGGAAGATACATAACAAACGATACACATTTATAATTTCCTTTTTTAAGGGTACTGCTAATGCAAAGAAATATAAAAAAATCATCTAGAAAAGCAAAATTAGAGAAATAACCGTACATATAAATATATTCATTAAATCTCAATGCAAGTAGGAGGAAGTTAACAATAATGAAAATGATAAATTAATAGAACGGAATGTTACGAAAAGTTGGTTTTGATATAATACAAATTATATATTCTGCTTCATGAAATTCAGAGAATTAAATTCAAAATACAGATAACATTGTGTTGAATTCACTTAAACAATAATCAGAAATTGATTGAAACATTTTTGTATGGCAGAATATCATTAACCGCCGAGACTATCATCCGCTGAAATTTTATTTTTCTTGAAACGAGATAGCCGCAGACCATATGGTGTGGCCTTACAAAGCAATGGCAGCCGTACGTGTCCCAGTTATTCCCTAAATACTACATCATATGCGTGTATAAACAGAACATATTCCCTGGCTGCATGTGGAAACAGGAAAACAGAAAGAATGGAGTGCGGTGAAGAGAAAATATGTATGCAAAACAGTTTGATATGTGCGCCCGCTGAACAATTGTGAGAATAGGCAGATAAATATTGATCCGCCTGCGTTGTGAGGGTTGAGCGTGGAGGAAAACCAACACATAAAATCAGTGGTCAGAGTAGCCCATTTACTAAACACCAATTTATTTTCGAGTTGACATTATTAACCCCCTATAATTATTCACCGTCCAACGTGGTGTTACTACAGTCGTGTCGGTTTTTCGGACCTTTGAAAGTTTATTGTATTATTCGGATTTTGTATTGTGTTAATTCTCCTATTTTTTATACATTAGGCCTGTATTGTTCTTTATCATTTTCGTGGACCCATTTGATTATAATATAGATGGTGTAGGGGCAAAACTATTAGGAAATAGCGAATCTATTCTATATGTCAAATTGACACGATTCGTTGGAAACTCATGTAATAAATGACAAGAACAGTGTTTTAAAATCCAGTCGTTGCAAAGGTTTAATATACGAATAGAATCGTACAAGTAACAATGTTTGAAATATTTTTTTACAATAGAAAAACAATGGTATTGCATTTGATTGTAATCGCCTATCTAGATAGCCGCTGAATATTCACGTCTCTCCAAAATTGAGATATCTAAACGGTTACGTGAAAAAATAATAGAATCATTTACTTATTCATATGATTATAAGAACGTGGGTACCGTGCATATTTATCCTATTTCCGTGTCTATTTATCCTATTTCCAGCAATTTCTATTTATTCTACTGAGTGTGAACATTGATATTTTAGTTATTTGTTTATTGTACGCAATGCTTCCTAGTTTCCTTTTTATCGTAAATTTATTTGTAACGTCTCCTTTGTTTTGGGATTTAGTGAATCAAACTGCATCAACTACATCAGTTCATAACAAGCTGTGATTGTATCGGGATACACGGCACCACGTGCAAATTCCTTCTATGGTTGAAGGCTCCACCAACCGGTCAAGATGAAATATTGCATTGTTTGTTCTCTAGAACTCAACGAAAAGTACAAAAATTATATTGAACTTTCTCTTTCTACAACTCATGTCATGACGACGTAATATAATGAAATGCAATTTTATTTACGAGCAGATGCTTCTCGAATCCTTGTTGGGTTTCCTCAATACACATAAATATTTCTGTGTTATTTCAAGGAAGTATTCTCCCTATATAATCTCTTTACAATGAAATAAGAGGAAATTATCGCATATGATTGTACAGTCTGAATTTCACTTTAACCTTTAAACTTCAAAATCCAGGGCGTTTATTTTACTACATGCCTTCCTATTTTACCTTAGTGTTTCTTGGCGTACATATTCAATTTATTTAACAGTTCTACAATGATTAATTCAACAACATTTATCATTATTTTGTCTGTCTACTTAAATACCCATCGGAAATTATAAAACCTTCTTATTCATTTTCACGTAATACTGTAAAACCAGTCTAAGGCGAACCTGGATAAGACGAAAACCTGCCTTCATTGGAAAAATCTCAGAATGGTCTAATTTTCAAAGCAAAGTACACTGGATAAGCCAAAAACCGCAAGCCAAGGAATTTTTAGTATGACAGTATTAAAAATTCTGTATAAGACAGAAAACAAGTACAGAAAAAAATATTAAAATTCATCTTTGACTTATAAGTGTGACGACATTGAACCACTTGACACTCAGAGCTGTTCTCGGCGGTCTTCTGCTACCCTCTTCTGACATATCGTTACGCCTGAGAGATACATTGTTTACTTGTAAAATCACAAGCCCGTGAGAAAGAAGGAGAGACAGAAAGAGCGATCCATCCACAAATCTGCTTTGGGTTCACTGCTTGTAAACCAAACGACTGTTGTTTATTAGTTCGGCGAGTTGCAGGTGTGATTATCATGCCAAGCGGCAAATTGAAAACGTGAACTAATTTAGGAACACTAACAAAACAACACTTCAGTCAAGGTTTTGATAAAGAAATTTAAAGTTGAGAAAACTGAAGTTAAAGACACCTTAAAATCAAAGACAAAATCATGATTGAGTGCTTAAAAGAATTTTTATAGGGTTATAGAATTTGTATTGTTACCTCCATATTCAAGAGTACTAGGAAAATAGCATAAGTCTAAATTACTAGACGAGTTCATCTGTTTCTACAAATATTGAAGGAAATAATATTTCTTTTACTTTTTATTGACTTCTTCGATTTGACTGCGTGTTGAGTTGGTGACATTTTCTTTGTCACTTTCGAGGCGTCTTCGTTTCTTTGAAATACATTTTTAGGAGCGACGTTACTCATTCCATCTTTGAAGGATTGTACTTCTAAATTTACAGTTTTTATTGCAAACCTGAATAAATCGAAAATCTGTACAAGTCGGAAGAAAATGTTGGACCCAAACTATTCCGGCGTACACAAGTTTTCTATATTACACATGGTGTGTACTCATTAGACCTTCGCGGCTTAGCTCATGGTCAGCGTGCACCCTTTTCATGACGCGACTCCATGTTAGATTCCTGGTCGAGGAAGATTATAGTGTGTGGTTTCCTTGCAACGTCCCAGTATACTCGTATGCTGCTATGTGACGATGTGGAAAACTTACTTCTCAGGTTAAGGAGACCCGAGTACGGCGTGGGAATGTCTTCGTGCTAACCACACGTACCCCCTTACCCCATAGCCGCGACACCGGAAGGTTGCTGGTAGGCGTAGGACCGTTCGTAAGCTGTCGCTTCAAGTACAAACAGACAGTGATCTGCTTGCTGTGGAAATACAACCGCCCGTAACCACAACTATCTGTTGCCTAGTTGTAGGCGTGGGAGCGGTTTTCTGCAACCGGTTGCCCCCGGTCGAGCGCTGCAACAGTTCTGCCGCGGCGACAGTTTCGCTCGCTCGCTCCTCTGCTGGCGCTGCCGCGACCGAAATCCCTTATCTGATGTAACTTTTCCTAGTCTAAATGAACGCGTCTTCTTTTACAAATTCTGCTATTCATGTCGCTGGAAGAGATTCTCGGTAGTGTTTATTAAATATAAGATACTGAGAATTAATTACGTTCCCCCTGCGAATTCCTACGGCCATGCTTCACAAGCAAGATTATTTTGATTACAAAAAAGTATGCGAGGGTCATCAGCCATTTATTTTCTTTTTATATCGACATGCTTTGATTTTACGTGCACATTCCGAATATTTGCAAAATATATTCTAATTTTAATGGCAAAATCTTGAACTATTTTTTAAATGTATTATGATCATTTTTTAAAATTTTTTACCATTCTTGTGCTGATGTTTTCAACACTATTTTCTTATTGCTAATTTTATCACATGGTTGCTTGGGGAACGTGAACAGAGAAGGAGATGATGCAAAGAGTAGTTAACTGATTTCAAAAAATGTCTGGATTTTCCCAATAATTTGAAAGCGCTAAGCGCTAGCGACCTTGCACAGCGCTCGGGCGGCATCCGAGGGCTGGTCGTCGTTCGCCCTGTGGTTTTCGCGCGCGGCAAGGGTCTTCTCTGTCTTCCTAACAGCTACTGCCAACCTTGCGGTTAGCTGTTGCTCTCAGAATACAAAGCTCTGGTCCTCACTAAACAAGCATACTAAATTGTATAGATCTCTAAAAATAGCGTCTTTCCATTTCTTGTTCACATTTCGTAAACCAAAAGAGAGAAACAAGAGACGAGCAGTGTCCGTACGTTTCGCAAGGAGTGAGATTCAGCGTCGCCCCGTGCTACTCCACGCCTTTCGTACACGAATATCATTTCACCCTTTAATCCGGACGTTTCAATCCTTTAATCGTTCCTCGTCATCCCTAATCTTCTCACCTTGGCGTTCGCCACATCACCTCCGACTTCAGGGTCACCTCGCGTCCTCACCACCTTCCGCCGCCCACATCACCTCCCGTCACCACCACTGCGTGTCGTCCACATCACCTCGCGTTAGACACATTGCTTCGCGTCCTCCATGTTACCTCGCACTCTACACATCATCTCGCACCGTCCACGTCTCCTCGCATCTTCGTCATGTTTTCTAATCACCCCTCCTCACCTTCAGTCCTTCACATCACTTCTCATTGTCTAGAGCCCAACACGTTCCCCCTCATCACTTCGTATGCATCACATCATCTCGCATCACCTCACGTCCTCCATGGTTCCGCATTACGCCAAGTCCTAAACATCACCTCGCATCATCGTGCAACTTAGGTCGCAGTCACCCCATGAGTCGCTGCATTACTCCGCATGACGCCGCGTCTAACTGCGCCACCTTTCCCCGCCTCACGCCCTCCCTTACCTCTGCGACGCCACGCGCCCTGCACACCAACCCCTTCGCACTCCGCTTCGCCCGTTCCGCCTCGCGTCGCCCCGCCCCACCCCATCCCGCCCCGGTTCCCGCTCCACCCCGCCCGCCCCGCTCCACCCTGCTCCCTCGACGCCTTGGCCCCGTGCCCTCCCCGTCCCCTCCCCGTCCTCCCGTCCTCCCCGTCCCCTGCCCGTCCCTCCCGTCCCTCCCGTCCTCCCCGTCCCTCCCCGTCCTCCCCGTCCCTCCCCGTCCCTCCCCGGTCCTCCCGTCCCCTCCCCGGTCCTCCCCGTCCCTCCCCCGTCCCTTCCGTCTCCCCCGTCCCTCCGCCGGTCACCTCCCCGTCCCTCCCCGTCCCTCCCCGTCCCCTCCCGTCCCTCCCGTCCTCCCCGTCCCTCCGCGTCCTCCCCGTCCCTCCCCGTCCTCCCCGTCGCTCCCCGTCCTCCCCGTCCCTCCCCGTCCCTCCCCGTCCCTCCACGTCCCCTCCCCGTCCTCCCCGTCCCTCTCCGTCCTCGCCGTCCCTCCCCCGTCCCTCTCCGTCCTCCCCGTCCTCTCCGTCCCTCTCTCGTCCCCTCCCCGTCCTCCCCGTCCCTCTCGCGTCCTCTCGTCCCTCTCCCGGTCCCCTCCCGTCCCCTCCGTCCTGCTCCCGTCCCTCTCCGTCGCCTGCTCCGTCCCTTCCGTCCCTCTCCGTCCCTCTCCGTCGCCTCTCCGTCCCTCTTCCGTCCCTCTCGTCCCTCTCCGTCCTCTCCGTCCCTCTTGCGTCCGCTCTCCCGTCGCCTCTCCGTCCTCTCCGTTCCCTCTCCGTCCCTTCTCCGTCCCTCTCGTCGCCTCTCCGTGCCCTCTCCGTCCCTCTCCGTCCGCTCTCCGTCCCTCTCCGTCCCTCTCCGTCCCTCTCCGTCCCTCTCCGTCCCTCTCCGTCCCTCTCGTCCGCTCCTCCGTCCTCTCCTCCCTCTCCGTCCCTCTCCGTCCCTCCTCCGTCCCTCTCCGTCCCTCTGCCGTCTCTCCGTCCTCTCCGTCCTTCCGGGTCCTCTCCGTCCCTCTCCGTCCCTCTCCGTCCCTCCTCCGTCCTCTCTCCGTCCCTCTCCGTCCCTCTCCCGTCCTTTTCCGGGTCCCTTTCCGTCCTCTCCGTCCCTCCTCTGTCCCCTCTCTGTCGGCCTCTCTGTCCTCTCTGTCCTCTCTGTCCCTCTCCGTCGCCTCTCCGTTCCTCTCCGTCCCTCTTCCGTCACTCTCGCGTCGCTCTCCGTCCCTCTCCGTAGCCGCTCTACCCGAACGACGGCAGCCCGCCCGCCCACCACTAGAACCCGCCTTCGCTCCGCGTCCACCCGTCCCTCCCGCCCCGCGACGCCACCGTCGCGTCGCGTCTCCGCCGGTGCTACAAGGCGGCGCGTCGATGATTTTTATTATGAAATCAAAACAGCGTCGCCGGCGTGTTTGCAGGACGGTATCAAAATATCGGGGATACCTGGCTGGGAACGGCCGGGGGCTATTTATTTTTATTATGAAATGAAAATCAGCGCGACGGCGTCGCGGGGCGGGGGCGGCGTCCGAGGCAGGGGCGTGGGACGGGGGCGGGGTTGGCGAGGGGGGGGCGCGGGCCCCGGCCGTGTCCCGCCAGATGGCGCGGCGCCGGCTGCGGCGACGATGACCAACGGCTAATTGATCCTGGGCGAACCAGCGCGCCCTCGCCCGCCGCCGCCGCCGCCGCCGCGACGCCAGGACGCCGAGTTGGGCCCGTGTTGCTTCGCGGAACACGTGCGCGCCGCATGGGCTGTGCGGGCGCGTGTGCTGTGCGGGTTGCAGGGCGGAGGCGTTCAGGCCAACGAGCGCTTTTTTTCCCAGCGGTGGCAAAGGCTGCATCGCTCTGCGAAATGGATTCTACCGCCAGCCATACGGACTGGATTGATTGATTGGTGTTTCTCGGTCTACTGCTAAGGTCATTAGTCTCGCAAGAGTAGTGTATGTCTTTTAACGCGGGAGGTGGCGATCTTTCTTTGTGGACTGGTGAGATTCAACACCGATCTACGTCGACTCGCGACTGGCCTCCCGGCGTGTGTGGTAGTGTAGTGCATGTTAGTATAAGTGTGTGTAAGTACGGGCATGAGGAAAGGACAAGGAAGAGGAAGGAAAGAGTCCGTGACCCGTTCATTAGGATACTGCTCCGTCATTTCCCTGGATTTCATTGGAGAAATGGTCAGTCAAAACTACTGAACAGAACTCCAGACAGCGGTTGAACTCGACTTAGCTAGGCAGATAGTGCCGAAATCCTTTGTCCGTCCGGTCTCGAACCCTAGCCTCTACCGGTCAGAGGCCCTGCAGTGACATCATTTGATGCCCTGAGCAACCTCTCCTGGTCTTGTGGGTTAGAGAGCCTGGTGTTAATGCCTCAAAGTCAGTTCTTTCCGTGTAGGTGGAAGTTAAGAGTCAGTTGCTATAAGTGATATACATGCTCAAATAACATCACTAAAAATAATATTGTACGAACTGATATAAACCATGACATAAACTAGATGGGAATTATATAAGTATTAATTAATTCACGAAACGAATGTAGGACAAGTCGTAAAAACGAATTTAAAAATCTCCGCGTTGCTTATTTTCAACAAGCTTTTAATTAAACTCGCATTGAACAAAATTTTAACCACAGATTTATACGTGATATTTATATTTCTCAAACAGAAGGATTGTAATGCATTTTTCTTGCATTCTAGCTACCTAAGAGCATTGATATCTTGAAAAGATTAGTCAGAATGGCAAAAAATAGACGGAAGGAATACAGCGTCTGAACATGTTAGCAAACGCGTGTGAAATAAATGCGAATCATTTCTAAGTGTTATCGATCACGCTCCATTTTGTTTGGCTTCAGTAGTGCCGAAACACCGCTCACATTTGTCGACGGCTGTTCAACCTCAGCCGCTACCACGGCTCGCCCACGTACGCAAAATGCAGGCACGGTGAAACGTCCAGAAGGCGGGCTGACACACTATGCCAGGACACATAGGAAGAGAGCTCATTTTTTAGGCTAATTAATTACGATGTAGCAGCTCTACTATCCGAAAGAGGTCCAGGTTGTTTATCATTTTTGACAGAGAAAATATTAATAAATGAAGGGTTAATGAATATGCTTTTCACTCTCACCAAAAAGGAAAATTCAAATAACCCGAGAATGTCATAACGCAATAATTTAGTGTACTAAAGACAAAATTTTTATTGTGACACTACGAGTAAGTTCAAATAAAGTTCATTTCTTTGTGAAATGCTAACAGAAATTTGATTCTCTTGCTATCTGAGTTAACAGAAGATTATTTATGTTTGAAGTCGGTATAGAAACAGAGAAAAAATAATTACATTATTGAAGAAAGAAGTCAAATTAAATTGAAGTTGATTTCAATATAATTGGAGATTGAAAAGCAGCAGCCTAGGACATACTTTCTGCCTGCCGGAAAGCCAGCGAACACCTAGCTTCTGAGGAAATGCAAAAGATTTCTATGGGGTCTTTCCAAATATTTATACTTACATCATTGTATTTGTCTCTTCAAAATCTTTAGCTTGCTGATGAAATATGTACATTTTCAGTAAAAAGGAAAGTTGCGTCAATAAACAATGAAACTACAAACATTTCAAGAAATAAAATATATCTGAGTTTGTTCTTCATCTTCAACGAAGACTAGGTCAAGTCAAGACAGTCATCTCACTCATATAAAAATAAATTTGTGTATTTAATACTTTTCTAAAATGGAAATAATTTAAACCTGCATGATTGTTGGATTGGTTAGCGTTTCCGAGTGCGTAAAGTCATAAGATCATTCGTGCCGTAAGAGAGTGGATGTTTTCATCGCAGAGGTGGCAGCATTTTCCTCCGTTGATGGTGATATCCGGCGCCAACCTACACGTCGACTTACAGGATATTCCCCAACCAGGGATCGCCCATTAGCGAGAAACTGGTCCTCCGACATATACGGTAATGTAGTGCGTATAAGAGGAAGTGTGTACAACCAAGGGGTGGGAATAGGAGAAGGAAGAGGAAGGACATATCGCGCGCGGTCCAGGGCACGTTTTTTATGGTACTCCTCCATCATTCGCCTTGTGATGATCGGAGAAACAACGAAAAACTACCAATCAGAGCACTCAGCCTCGGAAATTGTCCTCCAGACAGTTAGCTGCATTCGCAAGGTAGCGAGGGTAAAATATCCTGCCACCAACGAGACTCAAACCTTTCCTGTCGAAGGCACTGCAGTGACATAAATCGATGTCCTGAGCTTCCTAAGCCGGTATCTGCATTATTTTTATCTTTTGTAAAATACTGCAAATTAATGTATCCAAATTTTGAATATATACGTTAATAAAATGCAGATATTGAAAAACATACTACCAACCTAACTCCGTTCTCTGAGATAGGAAAGAAATAACCAAGCCCAACAATATAAGAGAATAGGATTCTGCCTATACCACGTGTTAGAGGAAATCAGATACTATTCATAGAAATATGATTTATCCAATTTTTCGTTTCCAGAGCCCGCCAATATAAGCTTTTCTGTTGGAAATTCGCCGTTTTCTGGCGTACAATTACAATACTTCATCTTCTTGCGCAGTATGGGAAGAAACTAAAAAAACATGAATATGAGTTTGGATCTCGAGGTTTCCAGAAAAAAATCTAATGTATGGAGGGTGTCATGTTCACCATCAATACGTTTCGTGATCCCTGGTCGTGAGAGGTGATTAATTTATGTATTAAGATCTTCTATTACACACATGTGACGTTGCAAAATGAGTTCGAACATTGACGGGGCATGTAGAGGTTTCTAAATGAGTGCCTTCTTCCTTCCCCTTTGATCTTACCTCACTTTATCCGCCGTCCACCCCATCCCCATGGAGAATGGAGAAGGTAGGGGTGAGTGAAATTCAGTTCCTACTCCTTGTAAATATTGTCAAGCAATTTTGATGTAAATTGTTTGTATTTAACTGTATTGATAACGAAAAATTTGACCTTGGTGTCCCATATTTTTAAACTTTGCTTATACTCTCCACAGGAAACAAAAATATGATACACGTGTTTTTCATTATTTTCCAAAATATTGTTTTTAGACATTTTTCGATAAAATGCATTGCTAAGTTAATCATTTCAAACTCCTATTGTAATTGTAACAGAAATTTCATATTTTGCGACGAAAGAACAAAAGATGATCTTTCATTTGATGTATGTATTGAATTCATTCTATTTTAAAAAATACTTTTTGAACTATTTTATTTTGTATTATTTCCCCACCCCCAAAAACGACAGTTCAAATATTTGAAAAATAAATACCATTGTAATCTTTAAAATGTTCTACATAAGCGTGGTAAGAAGTATGCCGAGATGAATCTGAGAAATTGAATGTAATAGAAATGTGAACTTGCTGCTTTGCTGCCGCGTCTGTTAGTGTTCCCCTCAAATACGTTCCAATCAGCAGTAGACGATTACCATCAATATACTTTTATAGAGCAATAAACAGAAGTATCCCTTCACATCTTACTACGTGCCAGGTATATACATATCACTCTCATAGCCGATTAAATTCAAAATAAAATAGTGTCAAACTGATACAATTTAGTATTAAACAGACGGAATATTTCCAGGAATATGAGTATTTGATACTATTAATTAAATTTATACTTGTCTTACTCCACATTACAGAGAATATGGTTAATTGACCTTTTCAAAAAGAAATGAAAATCATATATTTTCTTTGAGCCTTCTGCTGTTTTTTATTGTATTATTGTTGCAATAGCTCTCATTCTAAATATTGAACGTTACTAATAATATAAAGGTAATGTTCTTCACGTTATTATCAACACATTTAAATAACTTCCTGAGTAAATTAATAGGTTCCTATCAGACTTGAAGGTTAGCTTTTATTAAAACTATTATAGCCCCCCCCCCTCACTTCGTCACAAGGTCCCTTTCCATAAACGTTCCGAAACGATGAAATTTCATTCAGCACTCACATTGAAGACATATTTTTGGAAGCATTAATTCGCATTATTTTGCAATACGAGGAACTGACCCAATCCAAAAAAATGTCTGTAAGCACTGTCATAAACGTACTTGAGAAGTGTTATGAGTTTACACTGGCAATGGTGAATTGAATTCACATTGTGTTTCAGGCATCCGGATTTATTTTAATTTTTAAATTCTTTGCTTTTTCTGAAGTATAGAACAAAAGGATGCAGAGTAACCAAGCCATTAATTCACAGCAGTCACTGCATTACATCTTCAAGTAAGAAATAATAATTTTCTAAAAATATCACATTTAACAATAAAATTTTAATTTTTAATTCGAATTTTAATTCAAATTTTATTTTTGTTACCTGAAGAGAGGAGAAGATGAGTGAAAACAGCAGAAGAAACACAAGACAAACTTACTTGGTCAGTTTCTTTATAACTAGTACCAGGTGATTCGTTAGGGTGACCAAGACCAGCAGTGCACGTTATTCATAGTTATCACTGCGCAAAATATTTGCGGCATTAATAATTATAGACGCTTTTCACTTTTTTGCTGAAACTTCACTTGACTCGTCACGAGAACAATTTTGAAAACTAGTTTTTCCAATAATACAACTTTTTTTACGGCAGTCAATTTTCAACATCTTAAGAATGCTGCTTGTAATACCCTAAACGTACACTTCTGCAATTATAGATTTTCATATTAAGAAAATGCAAAAAAAACAATAGTATTGATAATATTGTAAGTTTATCTGTGGTTACTAACTTCAATGAAAAAGGCACATGATTCTCGGATGCCTCTGTTTACACAACTGACTCAGTATATCTGAGAAATACGGCTGCACTGCTTCAGGCAGACCATAGCAGTGTCAATGGTTTATAAATAAACTTAATAGACGCATTTGACCACCGTATGTGTGTTAACGCGATATATAGCATGATATAAGTCTCACAGTTGCATTGTGTTTGGACGTCACGATGCGTCGTGTCATTGACGCCGCGAGTAGGGAGTTCGGCGAACAGCGGTCTGCCTACGTGTGCCGGTGAACAATCTATTTTTTAAACGTTATTTATGTGTGTCCCACTTTGAAATTTGGAAGAGCTATACAATATTAGCGTAGAAATACGTGAGTATTTTTTTACCGTGTTGACCTACTCTGAATATCTGCATTTTAAAAATTAAAATATATTTTACACATTTTAATAATGTTTGAAAGAATTATATTTACATCACACACATGATCATCAGATGAAAGTACATATTTTTAAGTTAAATTTACTTTTTCTGTATGAAACATCATTTGCACAAAAAGTTGTAAACATTAGCGCGTTTGATTCTTCGGGAAAAGTTTATATAAAAGGTAATATTTCTGATAGGAGTGGGCTTAGAAAAAATGGATCACCTATTTTCAACCCTAGAACTCATAGAAAGTTAGAGTCCCTAAAAAAGTTGTGATGTTTTGTGAGTGTGCGATTTGACGTGGAATGACGTGGAATGCACAGTGATCATTTGCTTTATGTGTGGATAACAATAAAGAAACTGAAAAATAGTCATAATTAAAAAAAGAAGGAATAACTGAAGCCCTTTTGAGAAAATTTTGAAAATGTCGTAGCAAAGTCTTGCTAAGTACCACCAACAGTGAAAATTTCCGATTGGAATTCGCAATTTGATTGCAGCCGGATCGATCGGACAAGATCCGTTTTGAAGAAAAACTGACGTTTGGTTACCAGCGATCGAGTGTGGTTCAAAGTGGCCTTTACAGAGATGAAGACAGTTTGGGAGAAGAAGAAAATAACTTAACTGGTATTACGTGCGCCTTTACTTCAGTCTGAATTCCATTTCAATATCTACGACCTACTAGACATTTTTGCAACATACGTAGTCACAAGAGTTTCTCTACACAAGTATGTGAACACGAGAAATTAAAAGAAAAAATTAGCAGTCAGTCACGAAAAAATACAAAACAACAATACAAATGTCAGTCAGAACGCCCACTTACAAACGTTTTAATTGTAAAACACGTTCGGCCCATGTTTTGAAAAATATGAAATTTTGGATATATTTACTTAAACAATTTGTAATGAGTAATTTGTTGCTATGTTAAGCAAAATTTTATCAGAATATACTTTGAATAGTGAGAAAAACTAAAGCAAGATATGATCTACCAAACCAACCAATACGTATAAATTGAGTGGGCATGTAAAATTCTTACTTCAAATTGATATTTTTTGTCCTAACTATTACCTATTCAGTACATAAAATTATCATACTTAATTATTTTAATTTTGTTTCGCATATTGCCCCTAATTTTCACCTTTTATCTAGCCCATTAGAGTCGCTTTAACCAAATTGTTCACTTGCTTCAATCTCAAAAGCGTTTCCGCGTGAGTTCACATGTTTTTACATGAACCCTTGTATTACTAATTAAAATATATTACAAAATGCACTTACCTTTAAATGTAGTGAAACCCTTTTACTGTTTGCCCGTTTCAATAATTGGTAAGTAAATTGTATATAAACAATTATACTATTCGTTAGTAAGATATGTAAAGTTAAACGAATATCGTTTAGACCACACAATAAAAACAAAAGTACCTGTTACATATTCATTTTATTTCAGATGTAACACTTCTCTGAACTTTTTTACATACAGTATATTATATGAGAACTTACAATTAGCTGAGCCGAAACGATGAACCTCAATGGCAAGACATACAGTACTCCAGTGTTTAAAATTACTGCACGGTTTTTGCATAAGTTAGTTGAATGTCCATTTTTTTTGCATGGGTCGATAGATGAACTGGCAGAATGTCAGTCGTCCGGATTCAGCTGAAAATTCATAGTCCATTTGAAGAATCTTCGTTGTTTGCAGATTTTTTTGCGTTTTCTTGATCTTCGTCTGTCTTCTGTGCTTTACCCACCTCTTCTGGCGGAGGATCAAAGACAGGGGTTACTGGCATCTGGGTGCCAATAC
The DNA here is from genome assembly GCA_017312745.1 of Gryllus bimaculatus. Lineage (NCBI taxonomy): Eukaryota > Metazoa > Arthropoda > Insecta > Orthoptera > Gryllidae > Gryllus > Gryllus bimaculatus. The sequence continues at coordinate 5,649,809 of BOPP01000075.1, forward strand.
AATTCTGTTCCTTTGAAGCCCCAAGACCACACCCTGCAGTGGATTGTTCCTTCGTTATTATTAGTCCTGCCTTTCGAACTGAAGCCGAGGCCTGCCCGTCCATTGCGCTTGCAAGCTGCTGGAGAAACTAGTGCGAGTGGGGGCTAGGGGCTCTTTCTGCGGCCTCGTTCTGGTTAGAGATCCGGCGGATAACCACTACCGGTCAACTGATAGTATAATTGCGTACGTAAAGAGATAACTCTGCTTTCTTAGGAAATAAGAATTGGGTAATGGTTTAATGCTTATTTTGATGATGATTTTGCGCCTCAATGCATTGAAAGTCAAACGATAGAGTTTTCAAAAAAAAAAGAAACAATTTTCTGTATTTCTCACAAGTATTGTTTATTGAGAAGTTCGGAATAGTGATAAAAGTTTGGATTTCAAAAAATACTTATAAAAGCATACAAAGGCTTTTAGTTGTGTACAAAATACTTTATTAACATTTAGTATATATATTTTATTTTTAACTCTTGCAAATTAGAATAATAGAGATACCGCTAAGTACTCAGAATACTTGTTACTGAATATACTAGATTACTACTATACTAGATATAATCTAATAATTCATAGATCTTCAAAAGCACTACACTATTATATACTAGATGCAGGATGGTAAGCACTCAATAAATTCAAAATACGCAGGCAAAAAGGGATTCAAAATGTTATAATGTACTAAAAATTGGTGTTCTATAATTTATTCATGATTTTCGTTTGTTTTTACGTTACATAGAAACTCGAGCTAGAGAAAACGTAATACGTGTGACGTGATCAAAATTTACGAATAACACGCTATAAAATTTTTAAAATCCTTAAGTGGACTTAATTATCCAATATACATTTGTGCAAAGTACTTATTATTCTCTAGGGCTAAGTTCCAGAATTTGAATAGCTAGATGATGTACAGGCGCTATGTGGAGGAGAATTCCAGTGGCCGACTGCACTGATTCACTGAGTTTTCGGTGTCTTCTCCGATCAATATCACACGAATGCCAGATCAGTACCCTAACAAACGGGCTACGAACCGCATGCGATCTTTCCTTCCTCTTCCTTGCCCTAACCTCACCCCTTACTTACACATTCACACGCTTATACTTCCATGCATCTCACTACCATATAAGTCAGGAGTTTTGAGAATTTCCTGGCTGGGGTGGTGTGCTACTGGAGGGAAATACCTGGATGGGGAAAACCTCTGAAGCCGACGTATACGACGGCGCCGGATCTCTTCATCCAGCGGGGGACGAACACCGCCACTTCCAGTTGTAAAACATTCACAATACTTATAAGATTAAATACCATATTAATTGACGCGTGAGGACACACAAAATAATCGATGGATGAAAAATACAGAATTTGGACTATTATATAAATTGGATTGAACCCATATTTCTATACGTAAGGAAATTTGATCATATGAGGAAGCAATATTGCTTAGCAGCACTGAGTGGCAGTGCCATTTTACGTACAAGAGGAAGGTGCTTCTTAACGAATGACAATGAGTGCGAAATCAGTTTTAGTATTAGTTTATTTTTTTTATTTTTTCAAGTTATCACGAAAGACGTTTACAAATACTCGTAGTACAGTCAAACGACTCCACCTCCTTGGGGTAGACCTGGAGCAGGTTCTGGCAAATACTCGGACCTTAAGACTGTGCGTTCGAAACTCGCGTGAGAAATGAATATTTTCTTATTTATATATATGTTGTTTTTGTAGGGTGACATACTCTGTTCCTCGTGTACATTACATCAATAGCTGTATCCTTCCGTTTTCTCTTGGTTGGTAACTGTTCGCGAATTTCTGTTCAATCTGCCTTTGTGCGATATTGAGGAAATAGTTATCAATCCATAACTATGGTATAAGCACCGAGATGGAGATACGGGCAACCATAAGCAAGTATTTGATAGCAAATGAACGAGATGGATCTAAGAGCTACGTCAGCGTGATATTTGGGGATCACGAGGGGCTATTTTCCAACAATCGTCCCTAGGAGAGCGATAGGTACCGCAGGAGGTCCTAGTAGTCTGTAGATGACAAACGGGAAGAGGCTGGGGGAAAACTGTAAAGCTGGTTCCAACTAAAGGGAATAAAAAAAATTAAATGAAGAGAGGTCTGAGCTAATTTGTAGCACTTCTTAGTGTTACTTAGAGCACGTTCGGGACACCTGTTTGCGGTATTGTAGGTTCCTGAACCGGCGACCTTCGCTGAGGTGGAGCAAAACTCCAGGCGCGGAACCCTCCGCTGTAAACTGTTCGCGTTGTACATCGCGTGGCGTCCAATGCGGCGCTTGTTCTTGCTCAGCGCAAAAGTTGGGCGGCGGCGGCGCCCGGCCGTCTTGGCGGGCTTTACGAGGCGCGGCCGCGAGCGACGTCCGCCACGACGCCGTAAAGTGCGGCCGCGCGGCCCGCCCCACACATCACGGCCCATTTGCAAATTGCGCGCTCCGCGCTCCGCGCTCGCACCCGCTGCCCCGACTCGCTCCGCGCCCGCCGACTGCGCCGCCCTCCGCCCCGCGCCTTTCACGCTCCTTCTACCCTCCCACCTCGTGCTCACCACGGTGCCGCCTCGCTTCCGAAACGTCCTTTGCACGCGCCATACGGTCTCGCCACGCTTCCGCCTGGCTTCCTTCACGCTCCCACCATACCCTCCACACACCACACAACCACCGCCACACCCCTGCCATGCCCACCCGCCCCGCCACGCCCCGCCACGCCCCGCCACACCCCCGCCACGTCCCCTCACCCCCGCCACGCCCCCGCCACGACCCCGCCACGACCCCGCCACGACCCCGCCACGACCCGCCAGCGACCCCGCCACACCCGCCAGACCCGCCACGACCCCGCCACGACGCCGCCGCCACGACCCGCCACGACCCTGCACGACCCTGCACGACCCCGCCACGACCCGCCACGACCCGCCACGACCCGCACGACCTCCCGCCACGACCCCGATCCGCCACGACCCGCCACGATCCCGCCACATCCCGCCACGATCCCGCCACGGACTCCACGCTCCCCTCCCCGCCTCCGCCACTCTTCCTCACCACGTCCCCTCACAGCCACCTGCCACGTCCCCGCCAAGCCCCCTCACCTTCTGGTCACGATCTCGCCACACTGCAGTCTCGAATCCAGACCACAAACACATCACTCCCTTCTTTGACTATCTCCAAACCCGCTGTGCCACCGCGCTCGTCCCCGCTGCCTCCGCTGCTGCCCCACCCCCGTACCAGCCCTGTACCCATTGCCCTACATCCCCGTACTCGTCTCCGGCCCCCGCACTCAACCCTGAGTATCCAGGAACGCTCCCCCGATCCTGCGTCTGTGTCGTCATCCTCATCTCGCTCCCACTCTCATCATCAGTATCGCACCCCTCGCCTTCATCTTCGCCCTGCTCTCTCTCCAGTCCCCACCGCAGCCCCCGAAACGCACAGCTGCTCACGGGTTCAACTTCAGCTGCACGCGAGGATCCTGGCGAAAAAGGAGCACTGTGCTGCGACTTACAACCAAAATGAGGACTCGTGACAAATACATTTATGTGGATTCGAGGCTTTCACGAGTATTCATGAATGACATAAGGGGGAGGGAGTTGCTGATCGCTCTTTTTTAGAATGGCAATATGAACTTGTGACATGTTTTTTTCACTCTATTAACATAGTCTGTGTGAGAATTAAATTGAACAAGTAGAGTGGAGACAAGTTGCACGTCTCCGTACGACGCCTATCGAAAAAGAACAACTCGTGTCCTGAAATTTCTTCAAAAGACAAGATAGTTTTCTTCAAAAGACAAGTACTTACATTGAATCTCTCATGAGGAAGCTTTTTCTTGACAATATGTGTGTGGTTGACTACTGCTTTTGTCTTTAGAAACTGAAATATTTCATGAAAACCAACTAAAAAACATCAAAAGTGAAATACGATCCTTATTTTCCATGACTTTCTATGAAATATTCTTCTTTTGAATGTATTTAATTTAGTAGTTATCTTACAATTTCTTTTCATTTATCTTTAATACCAGTTATAATTTTAAAATTTCATTTTAAGTACCTAACATAGTTATTTAAAAAATGAAACGATGGGATTGCATTCAACTTCACGACTATTAGTCACATTTCTGATGAAAACTACCATTAATCAATAGTTCTATATAATTTCGTTTCTATGCATTAGTAGAAAAAACTACGAGATATTTATAGCTGCATTTGATTTATTTGAACTAAGACTTGCATAAGATTTGGTTTTTCTGGTCTATAGATTTGATTTGGTTTATTTGGTTATTAGTAGAAAATTTATATTGATTATACTTGTATAGTTGTTATAACTATAGTGTAGTTCTAATAATTAATTACGAATATGTATTCGTCATAGTCAGAAAAGGGATTTTTAAATTTATAATTCAATGTTCTATTTTGTTTTCACTTGCACTTTGCCACATGCCGCGACACACAAAAACTATTACGCACTAAAAGAACGGTTCGCATAATTGGTTAAAAAGAGTAATTCTGAAAGTTGATGCAAACAGAATATGTTACTTGTAATCCAGTAGAAATATTTACAAATATTAAATGGCTTAACATAAAAATCACGTGTTTGTAGAATTCAAGATTTGAAAATATTTTCTCTAGCCTCTATACGACATAGGTCTGAAATATTGTGTAGTTCAATGAAATACTTTAGTCCGCAGGATTGTTTCAAGTACTGGGTGGCAATATTGTCGTGATAAATGTAGTCTTGGAGGAGACTGAAATTTGACAACAAACAAAACTTGATTGTCTGATTCTTAATGGCAATAATTCCCCATTCCTATAAACTAATTTATAAATTAATTATTTTCAAAACTGATACTTCCCTTCGATTTCCTTTTACACCGTTGAATATATTGTTACGACAGTACAACAGCGAATAAACTTCAATTAAGAGATCACATTCATTTTTCTTGTTAAGAAGACTTTCTTTCTTCATACAGAGAGAGGTAGCTCAGTGAATCTACTGATATCACTACAGCGCTCCTTACCAGGAGGTCCTAGGTTCGGGTCCCGACAGTAGCAAGATTTTCATCACTAGCTTGTCAAGAAGGTTTAATTCAGCCGCTGTCTGGAGGAGAATTCTAGCGGCCGGCTGCTCTGATCAGTTTTCCGTAGTTTCTCAGAACAGCACCAGGCGAATGCCGGAGCAGTTCACTAACAAACGGGCCACGGACTGCGCGCGATCTCCCCTTCATCTTTCTTGTACTATCTTTACCCCTTACACTAATATGCACTACATTACCACACGTGCCGGGAGACCATTCGAGAGCTTAGAGCTTGTCCCGGCTGGGGCGGTGCCCTGCGGGTGGGAGATACTTGGTTGAGGGAAACCTCGCTAGCCGACAGTAGGTCGGCGCCGAATCTTGCCATTCAGCGAGAGATCACTGTCAACTCTCCAGAAAAATATTCACTACACTTACGGGACTAATGACCTCTGTATTTGACGCGCCCGGAATCACTAACAACCAACCAACCTATCTATGATCTTTCTTAAAATTAACTTAAGACATTTGCAATATGCCACTGGTCGGAGGCAAATTGCAGTGAATTTAAACTTGTAGGTGTAATATTTAAAATAAAAATAGGAGGATCTAGGGTCAATATATTTTCCCAGAAGATGAGAATGTATATCTGCGTAATATCTGTTAGACATTAAACTTGAAGGAACCATGTAATATAGCGAGTAGCTTGGTAAAGACTGAAATTAAATAGGTAACAGTGCCAGTATGTTTACACACATTGATCCTTAATCTCCAATATTCACATGTATTGTTATATTATTCATAATGGGAGTATTCGGGGACGTAATAAATTTTCCGAGAAGAAGATACTGCACATCTGCACACACGTTTGTTTGAAATTAAGCAAAGTGGAAGCCTATGTTAAGTGGTAGCTGTTAGTGTGGCAACGAGTGAATTTAAATAGAGTAACAGTGCCGGTCGTTTCGCACACAACGCTGCTCGGCCTCCGCCTCCCGGGCCGCCCGCCCGCCCGCCTCCGCGCCGGAGTCTTGGTATTGATTGGGCGCGCCGCGAGTACTCACGAGGAGTACCCGGGCCCCTCCAGTGCTGCTGCTCCTGCGGCCTGGACCGGCGCGGGCGTCTTGCTCGGGCCGGGGGCGGGGGCGGGGGCGTGGCGGGCGTGGGAGGGGCGGTCGCGTCCGTTCGCGGGCGCCGCGCCCCCACCGCGACGCCCTGGCGGCCTTTGGGCGGGCGCGCGCCGCCTTGGCCCGTCGGGTTCGAAACCCGCGGGACGGCAGGCCCGGCGCAGGCCCCGCCCCGCCGAGGAGCGCCGGCCGCGCGCCGCCGGCGCCGCCCGCCGCCAGCCCCCCGCCCCCGCCGCCGCCGCGCCACCGCGCCCGCTCAGTCCGCCGCCGCCGTCGGCGCGCCCGCCGGCTCGCTCGTGGCCGCTCCGCGCCGCCCTCGCTCGCTCGCTCCCACGCGCTCTCGCCCTCGCGCCCGCCTCGCGCCCGCCCCACCGCCCACTCGCACGCACGCTCGCTCGCGCGCCGCCGCTTCGGTAAGCGACTCGCGGAGCGCGCGCCGCTTCCGGTTCAAATCTGCGCGATTCTTAGTTCTTTTAGAGAAGGAAATCTCACAAAGAATCATACCGGTTGAATGATATGGTAGGTTACGAAAGAAGAAATTAAATTGTAGATTTCGTAGTACTTTCGAGAAAACGTGCATGATTTTGCGTAATACAATTCAGTTTATTGTTTTTGTTAGCTTCTTCCGTGGAAAATAAAATGTCAGAAAGATTCATTCCAGTTTCATTGTTGATAATACATTGAATAAAATGTGGAACCCGCAATATTTACGAAAAAACATCCGTAGTTTTGAGTAATAAATTATATCCTATTTTTCCAAAAGAGAATGTTAAAAAAATACCCTAATCATACCATTTTAATTTTTTTCAGGTTATAAAGCATGAAATAGAATATGTAGAAATTGTGGTATTTAAGGAGAAAATTTGCATGATATTGCGATATATCAGTCTACAGTCGGTCTTAATTTGTCACTGACTGCATAGGCTTTTTATAAATGCACTTGTTTCTTCTGCTTTTATAATAAACGAAATAAAATCTTTACACGAAATAAATAATTGTCATTGCATTTCATGAGTGTTTAATACATGCAAATTAACTTTTTTATATTATGTAAGAGACAATAATTCTACTTTTAATTCAAGAATCCATCCCTCTGTAATCCTGTAGATATCATGATGTGTAAAAGCACATCAAAAATCTACTCACAATATACGAAACTTCTAAAATTGCGTTAACGATTTTAGAAAAACTGAAATAGTTTGTCATATTCAATTTACGCACATGCCACAAAAGATCGTATAAGATTTATTAGTAATTCTAGTTCTATTTCCTAGTTTATATATTATATTAACGTTTTATTCATTCTGCACAAAATTAAATACAGTTTTTAGGTTACTGATATGAGTCCACAACTTTTACTCCACTCAAGGTTTCAAAGAAATAAATGGTTACTGATTCCAATATTGCATTATTTTTTATCCACCATATACTATTTCGTTTAGATATTGTTTGTAATACTCGAAAAATGTATAATTTCATCTACATATTTTTTTCCTTAAAATTAAATTAAATGATTTATACATTTTTTTAAGCTTCCCACGATTTCACATGGAAGTAATTTACAGTAATTTTGAATAATTGCCGTAAAAAATGTGGTTTATATTTATTTGATGATATAGAATTCTTGTAAGAAACACAACAGAAAATAATGATTTACTGCTATTATATTAATTAGAATTTTTAATTTTGAGGTAAATTATTAAAATTTAATTTGTTGCTGATTCATGAGCTGTGAATATACTGAATTTGAATGTTCGAACAACGCTTTAAAATCCAAAATAAAATTAATTAAAATTAATCAAAAGAACAACGCTACGTTTTTCCCCTCTGAAAGCATTCAGACAGCAAAGGCAACAACCTTCATATTGTGGGTCACTTCCTCCAAAAACGGAAACCTCAAAGTCCCAGATCACGACGCGAGGTTCCTGTTAACCCCCGGCAAAATTTAAGGAGCGCTCATATAAAAACAGCTATGACTGATGGTCCAATGCTAATCGTGCCCGCACCCCTCCCCAGCACCCTTCCCTTCCGCCTCCCGCGCCCCGACCCTCGCCGTCGCACCCTCCCTCCTTCGGGGGGGGGGGCAACTTTTCGCGCGGGGTTGCACGCGGCCGGTCGGCCCGACGCCGCGCTGCCGGCGCGGAAACCCTCAGCGCCGCGCCGGCCGCTTGCAAGCGCTTCCCACCGCCCTCTTTTGTCGGCAGCCACTTTTGTCTTCCATTCAGGACTCTTCTCCCATTTATCTTCTTCGTGTCAAGTTTTAAGACTTAAAAGCTGTAACGGTTTCGAATCTCCCTTTTAATAAGTGGTCGTTCGGTGTGAATTCTTCTTGCACCTGACTGACGGCGGTAACAGTTTTTGAAAGAACATTCAAGTTTAGGAAACACTCTCAGAAGATAAGATTTAAAAGTTTTTGATACGGTACGCGGAATAAATGAATTACTTTTCCTTTTGAAGAATGTTGCAATTGTGAGCATACTTAAAGTATATATTCTGTTAAAATCTATGACGTTAAAAACCCATGATTATATTTATAAACGGTCCGTGAAATTAAAATATTTTACAAAATAAAATTACATTTTTTGCATTGTTGTTTAATAATATTTCATCCTAGAGCAACCTCATATTTTTTCATGAAGGTTCCGTTTTCCTTCTTCTGCGTAAATGTCTTTAAGATTTTGACATTTGCATACTATATTAATAACATATTAGAATTTTAGAGAAGTTTCGACAAGAAACATATTCTATTATTATTGCGATACTCTTAATGTGAATGCCATTAATCTTTTCAGTGCTGCGATTGAATTCTGGGATTAAAGGGTAATTAGAATGCCCTATTTTAAAGGGTAGGTTGTGGCAAGAATAGAGGACGGTAGGGATTAATTTTAGTCTAGAAAACAAATGCAATTGGATATTTGTCGGATAATTATGGGTTAATTTGAATTTTAAATGAAAGACATGAAATATGTATTATAATTATTAGAGCCCTGAAATTAACAATAGGAATCAGCATTGTTCTTCTGGAGTTGTTTTAAAAGGTTTTCATTTTCTCTTTTTTTTGCCCATTTCAACTTTCGATCCCTATTTTTAGAACCTTTCCTTATTTTGTTAGTTTTCTTCCGTTTGTATTGTTTTTACCTTTTCCCTCCTGTCACCAATATTGATCAACCTAGGACCGGCGTAGGAGGCTCGGGACATCAACTGACGTCACCGCAGAGCCTCTGAGCGGGAGGTCTTACGGTTCGAGTCCCGACGGTGGTAGGATTTTCGACACTAGCGAGTTGAGCCACTGTCTGGGGGAAAATTCTAGCGTCCGGCTGGTTGTGATTGGTAGATTTCCGTGTTTTCTCCGATCAATACCAGGCGAATGTCGTATCAGTACCCTAGCAAACGGGCTATTGACCGCCTGCGATCTTTCCTTCCTGTTCTTTGGTATTCTCATTTTCAGTGATATTTATACCTACAAGGACTACACTACAACATATGTTGGGAGGCCAGTCGAGAATTTAAAGCTTGTCCTGACTCGGGCGACACCCCGCTGGTGGGAGACACTGGTTGGGAAAATCCCAAAGCCAGACGCGCATGCCAGGGTCAGATCTCACCTTCCATCGGTGAAGATCACCACCACCACCATCACCACCACCACCATCACCATCATCACCACCACCATCACCATCATCACCACCACCACCATCACCACCACCACCATCATCACGTTGCACACCACCATCACCAACCACCACACCACCATCATCACGACCACCACCATCACCAACCACCACCACACGCACCACCCACTCACCACCACACCACGCACCACCACCACCACCTCCTGTGACTAAGCATACCCTAAACTTGCGAGTTTTGTGGCCATAGCAGGCCCGGGAAAGGAAATCAATTGGTCGATTAACGTGTAAATATACATGCCAACAGGGACAACACGAAGGCACAGTCGCATTTTATCTTTATATGTAAGCATATATCAGGCATAATATAAGACAATACGTAGTGTTGAACTTTTGTTTCATATCTAGAACATGTTATAAATCCCTAAGAGAAAGAAACATGATGACAGTTCAGATTGTTAGATTTTTTTCATAGTCGCCGGCAGACTTCGCTCACGAGGAATTGCATTCTTTCTTTGAAAATGGCCTCCGTTCCCTTTCAAGGACACAACACTTTGCACATATATGACAACTCGCCTTTCTAGTGCTGGCGATTACATAAGTTCAAGAAATGAAATAACATTAGGATTTTCACTGATGTCATTCGAGAATTTAAAATAATTCTCAGTAGCATTTCGTCGAGTGAAATAAATTGTAGTCATCATACCAGAATTTCGTGTGCTATTAAGAATAATATTCGGAGAAACTGAAAAGTAATCCCTTATACGCTGAGTGTAGAAAAATATCTATTGGTTATGTGCAATCAAGATTAAAAGGAAAGTATTCTTTCAATCTTTAATCAAGAGGTGATGTAAACTATAGCGTAAGAATAAAACATTAAATAATTTTAAATATTATATGCTGATAGCAGAAGTGCATGAGGGAATGGGGCTTACACATACACATATTCATTCACAATTGATCACTTGTATTTTAGGAGATATTGAGGTAACTTTGCTTTCAAATATAACTACACATAATTTTTCTGTCTATCATGACGAGCGTACAAAGACGAATTCAATGATATACATATATTGCCATACGTTAGATTTGCGTTTTTGGAGTAAATGTGATTTTTTTACGAGACGTGTTTAACGGAACTTCCTCAAACGCGTGTTGGCAGCACGACCTTGGATAATGGACCGTTACATTCAAAACGTCCGTTAAATATGAGTCACAAGAGAATAAAAATTACTAAAAAATGTCAAGAGAACAATCTGTAAATCATTATATTCGTCATTTTACGCTCGTCATGGTAGACAAAAATATGTATAGTTCCATTTGAAAAATACAAAGTTACCTCAATATCTCGTAAAATACAAGTGATAAAATGGAAACGAATTCAATATATCAATTAGCCCCGCTCTCTCACTGCGTTGCAATTACAACGTGCAACTTGAACTGTTCAAAAATTACACGAAGTGTTAAAGCTACGTGGCTCACCTTGTATATTAATCCAACCGTCATCCTTGCTTTCAAACGCCTTCCAAGTGTATTAGTTAAATTATTAATAAATAGATAATTTATTATTAAATAATTTAAAATTGGTTTCATAATTAAATAATTATATAACTTACTCACCAAAAGAAATGAAAGACTAGATCATATTTACTAAAGCACTTAAAGATATAACGAATGTTTTACAAGGATAATGGAAATTAATTTTCTAACTTCAACTCTGATTTTTAGTTTATTTTTAAGGAAACTCCGCATGAATAGAAAAATATTTATATCTAGATACCTTAATTTAATATTTCTTTAAGCGGGACATATATTAGTTGTCTTTATAATTTTCCTGCTAAAATTATTTTTCATGTTTTTTAAAATATGAAAAGGCAAAGAGAGGAATGTATATCTAAGAAATCTTGTATCATGCATATTTAAACACACTGATATCTTACTTTAAGCACATCATAAAATTTGTAACATTCTCCCTTTTTTAAAAGATTTTTGTAACATCATTATGAAATTTGTTTGGCCTCTCTTGTTTCATATGCTTGGTTCTTATTGTCAACTTGGCTTAGATTTTGAAAGCAGGGCTAAGAAGCCATATAAACGTGGGGGTTCTCAATGAAATCATATTTTCTTTGAGTCTTATTAGTTTAATTTTCTTTCTTTTATACACATCTGATCAATATGGCACATAATGCACATATTTATATAAATTTCATGCATATGATTAATTGTATGAAGAGTAAATTAAACTACGTTAGTCGAATCATTATCAAGGTACTGAAAAAATCGGTGGAGTTTAATCTAAGAAATTTATCATCAATTAAATCATGAGAAGAAACTGGGAAGGTTTTTGGGCGATGAAAATTTGACAAGCAAAACAGATGCATATAGGATCGCACATAGCGATTTCATGCTTCTGAAAGACATTGAGGGACAGCGATCACACTTCTTCCGCTCAGGGAAAGGGAAAAACTCCATCACAGAAAACAACACCCGGTGAGGAACGCTACATTATATTTCAGGCCAAGAGCGATCGATATTACAGAGAGAGTGAAAATGTTAATCACAGTGGCAGAATGAGAGATTCACGTACTCCACTTGAGCGAATACTTAACCTCTCTTGCCACTTAAGCGAATTTGACCGGGAGGCGGAGGCATGCTATTGAAAGTAGCTAGATGGGTCGATTGATTTCCACCTTTGTCTAGAGAAGTCTAGTATTTTCGGATTTCTAAAATCAATAGCAGACGAACGACGGAGCAGTAACCTGACAACATGGGATGCGCGCGATTTTTCTTCCTCTTTTGAGTCCCTCTGTTCTTCCTTTACATATGCACACGCACACGAACCATGTGTCAGGAGATCAAACGGAGCTTAGAGCTACATGAGGGGCCGTGCCCAGCTGGTGGAGATCTGAAGAGGAAAATCCACCGTAAACAGACGTGTAGGTCAGCGCCGGATCTCACGTTATAGCGAGAAAGGTACGCCAACAACTGCCGAAATATAATATGCTTACGTAATTAATGGCCATAGCATTTGACGCACCGGGAGAGGTGGCTCATGGCATCAACTGATTACTCCAGAGCCTCTGATCGGGATGTCCTGAGTTCCGAATTCTGACGGTGGGAGGATTTTCAACATTAGCCAAATAGATAAGTCGAATTCTGGCCAGCCGTTCTGATCGGTAGTTTTCCATGATTCCTTCTATCAACAGAATTCGAATGCCGGAGTAGTACCCTAACAAACGGACCAGGTGCGATCTTTCTTTACCCTTCCTTGTTCTACTCTCCCCTCACAAACACAAACACACACACTCACACACACACGCACACAAGTACACAAACACACACGCACACTAGCATGCACTACACTACCATACATGACGGAGGACCGGTCGGGAGCTTAGAGCTTGTCCCGGCTGAGGCGGTGCTCCACTGCCCCGGCAGAGATACCTAGAAAATCCGGTTGGCCAATGGTAGATCGGCGACGGATGTCGCCACCCAGAGGGGCAAGATCACCGCCTCCTCCCGTAAGGAAACGTCCACTACACGTACGGGACAAAATACTTTAGTAGTTGACGCGCCCGGATTCACTAGAAATCGATCAAATAATCAGCAGTTGCATCTCCTGGAAACAGGAAATAATCCAGCTTTTTCAGGCAGGTGTCTTGACGCAGCCGCGCGGTTCTCCTTGTTGCAGCAGCAGCCGGGCGGTCCCGCGACTTCCGCGCCCTAGCGGCGGCGGTTGCGACGACTCGCGGCGCGGCGCCCCTCGCGTGCTCCTCGGCGCCGGCGGCCGGCCTTCGCCCCGCGACAGCGCGCGCGCCCCCGCGGCGGCGCGGACTGGGCGGCGGCGGCGGCGGAGGCGGAGGGCATGCCCTGCCTGAGCCCCGCCGCACCCCTCCACGACCAGGTCAGTGTGCTACATTCCTTCCTGCGCTGTAGCATAGGCAGATGGCAAAAGAGTTGGAGTCTACTTAACAATGAGGACATACGTTATCAGTCGTAAACTCAGTGTTGAAGGTTCTTTTGAGATGCGCACACGTCAGCATCACAGTCTATTAGGGCTGATTTATAGACAGTTTGATTTGTTAAAGTTCCAAGGAATAACAGGCAATTTTCTGACGGAAAATCAAGATATCTGTTCGTCGGTATGTAAGTTGAAATTTGGTAAATTCCTGAGGAATAAGATGTAGTTATGACGTTCCAGTGATTACCAAGATATTATTTTAATTTTTGTGGGTCATTCCACTTCATATCGTCGCAGAATTGAGACATTTTCAACCTTCACCCGTAGTGGTTAGGATTGCGAACACATTCATTATCATACATGAACTATCTCTGTACGTGATCAGAACGGGAAAGTTGTTGGTTTGTATTATACGTGTCTTAAGAAAAATGTGTAGAATTTGGTGCGCAAGCGTTCATTTCAGTCGCAATGTCTTCCATTCTGTGCAACGCAGAGCAAACATATTTGTCATTGATAAGCTGACATGTTCTTCCTTACATATTGAAATACTTCTCTCAGTATTTCTATTTTACTATCTAACTTGTTATAATTCTATCTATATTTTATATTGTCCTAATAATATTGACTAGCTCAATTTTGTTATATAACAATCTTATTTAACCTGTACTCGCAATACCATATTTGTTGAGAGTTTTATTTGCATACTTACTTAAAATAGTGGGCCTAGAAATCCACCACTCGTACGAGTTTCCCGGGGATAGTTCTTTACATCGCGGAATTTTGGACCGACAGAAATATGTTATAAATATTTTTAAAATAAAAACATTAGATTTCTATCCATTGCTGTAGTGCAACAGTGCCCATCGTTTCTACGTGCACGGATCCGTGCGCTATTATTGAATTTAAAAAATTAGTTCTTTATAAGTGTCTCTGAAGCCAAATTCAAAGGTTAAATATAAAGGGAAGCGATTTTAAAACCAAGTGATGTTAATTGTCACGTTATACTCATAGAAGACGAGTGAAACATTTTTTTAATTTTAAATTATCTTCATATAAAATTTCACAGATTTACTAATACAAAGTGTTGTGTATCAGTGTAAAAGTGTACATTCAACTCGGAAGTCTCGAAAATTAATGTGCCTTAACATTTCATTTTTTAAAATATTTGGAATTGACATGAATATTTATGCAATCAATGTTTTTCTCGCCCCTAATTACTTACGGTTGTATAGATGTCATAACATTTGTATAACGAGGAACAACTGATTTCATGGAGTCCGCTAGCCTGTTGCTTGTGGCACTGTATAAATCTCCGTGTCTTACCCCTTGCGGTTATTTACGCGGGCCCCGCATGCGCGCTCACGTCGCCGGCCAGCAGCTCGCTCTAACGCTCATCGCAATCTCTGTCGCTCCACCTCGTTATTTTGACGACATTACTCCGCGTAATTCACGATGTTTCGAGAGCCTGCCCGGAAAAATAATTTGAGGGGCCGAGCCGGGCGGCGCGGAGGCCCCGAGGGCGGGCGCGGTTATCACAGGGGCAATTGCGTGGGCGGCGGACGGGGCGGGGCGGCGAAGACCGCCGGCCGGTGGCGAGCTGCTAATTGGCCCAACTGAGTGGACAACGACAGGGCGAGGGCGGGCACGTCGCGCCGGGCGGGGGAACGGGGTCGGCCGGTCAGAGCTCGCACCGGACGCACCGCGGGAACCAGCGCCAAGGGATGTAGGAAGTGCTTATAAATGGATAGGAAAATTAATAAGAAGAAAAATGTTAATGCTTGAGTGATATGATTCAGGGAGATCGTGTTAAAAATGTAATGGTACTACGTTTTTTGACTTAAAGCTAATAGTATGGGGAGCCTAGCTGAAATGAATATGCCCTACTCGATGGTTATTAGCAAACGATCTTGATTTCTCATCAACAGAAGGGAGAGGGAGTCTTGATCTCTTTGCGTCGATGACGCACTAAACCCAAATTGTGAAGGGTTTTTCTCAGTTGTAGACGACGAATCTGTGAAAAACTGTCGGAAACATTTACACAAAGTTGCAGGCAATTACTTTTAACATAAATTCTTTCTTGAACTATAGGTGAACGAAATGTATGGGTGGTTAACAGATAAACTTTAATGACAAAATCATCTTCCACATTACTCTCGCAATGTAACATGTTATATCTTTTAGGGATTCGAACTCATAACATCGGTTTCATCACTGTTCTGACGCCTTGTTGCAAGCACTGACTGCAAAGATGTCAGTGATGAAAGTGAGAATGAAATAAAGAGACAAAGGAAGAAAGAAACAAGAAAAGAAAGAAAGAACAAATAATAAAAGAAACCAAAGAAGTAAAGAAACGAAGAAAAAAGTAACATATCAATAGATGAAAAAGGAGAGAAACATTTTGAAAATATAATGAAATATCACGAGACTAGTGGAGAAAGGCAGAGTGTTGGCGATGAATAACAAAACGAGAGAGAAGTGATGAGGAACGATGAAGAGCTGAGGAGCGGCGTGGCACCCTACCTAATTATCGCGCCTCACCGGTCGCCCGCGCCCCTGGCGACGAATTATAAAACTAATTTGCGCCGGCGACCGCCGTGTCGTCACGCGGCCGGCGCCCGCCCGCAGCTGCGGTCCTCCGCCTCCTCCCCTCCTCCTCCCTCTCCCAACCCTCCCTCTTCCTCCCCCACTCTCGTCTTCTCGTCCTCTCTCCCATCCCTGAAACATTCCCCTACCTTGTTTCGGCTAATTTTTATATTGGTTGCCGGAAACATCGATTTACCAGATAACGTGAAGTCATAAATTCTGCCAGTCTCTGGATTTGAGGTAGGAAGTGATTTGGTGAAAATGACGATCAAAGAGACTTGTTATGAATGGGTAAAATGTTTTACAGGAAATTGGTTCTTGGTAAATCTAATGCCAATTTTAAATGGATAAACATATTTATCAGATTTCAAGGAATATGTTCTCATATCCCTTTCCAGATAATTCTTAGTCGTATAACATTTGAAATACCGACTCCGAAATTATTCCATGGAATTCGAGGGCCTAGGGAAACATTCTTTCACTATTTGCCAGGAGTTTATGCCTTTTCTCGAATTATTCAAGAAAGTTATTTCATAACATTGACATACCATATATATAATTAATACATTTATTTGAAAATATGTTTATGATTATGGACAACTAATATTGTAAGTGGTAAGTAAGACAATACAATAATATTACTAATGATTATTACAAGTTCTTCATCGAATTCATCTGCTCTTCTTTATTCTACTACACATCTAACGTGTAGGTCGGCGCTGCACTCCGCCATTCAGTTAGGAGCAATCACCACCAGCTCTCACGTTAAAGCATGCACTGTACTTACGGGAATTAGACCTTGACCGTTGACGCGCCCGGAAAATCTAATCAATCATTCTACTGCACACAAAATACGTTACCTTCGAGAGATTTGGAGTAGTATATAACGTGCCTAAATCTGTATGATTCGCTCGATTGTGAATGCGTATTCCGGGGGCCAAATAATTTGCGTGCCATCAGATGCCAAAGCTCCGTTTCATCGCTGTGCGTCTCTCTTCCTGATGCGATTCGCGAAGCACCCTCTGCGCGGCCCAACAGAGGGCCCCCTCCCCCACTCGGGCCCCCTTCCCCTGCCACTGCCGTTTATCTGCTTGTGATCGGCTTATTTTTTCTCGAATATTATTCCAGCGCTGCGTTGTCGTCTGCACGCGCGCTCTGTTGACGCGAAAACAGATGCCGAATGTTTATCTTCGCCGAAGCGCCAAAACAGATCCCACTCTCGCTTTCCGCTTCGCCAAATGAACTCGTTGAAATGTAATGCGTGGGATGGCACTCGTAATTTGTTGCGTAGGGTGAATATTGAGACAAGGCCCTTTATTTGCACTATGCATATTGTTCACAGTAAAGGCTAAACAATCCTTTTGTCTTCGATACATAATTAATTTCTTCACTCTGTGCAGTCCTAGCCCTATCAAATAATGTTGCCCTATTTGAAAAAAGTGCATCTGTAAGCAGTGTTTTAGCAATAGAACTTCGTGCAATAATCATTTGTATCAATAATGTACGTAATCTATTGATCCAACTGATGATTGCATTGCTTCTGCATGATTGCAAATTTAACTATCTCCTGTCTACATGCCTTTCCGCAGTCACATGAAAGTAATTGTTTCTAAATCGTTGGTCTGATTGTATGGTCCTCAATTCCATGAGGGGACGCTTGAGAAGGTACCTCAGAATAAATGTTATAAACATCTAGCACATGTAGAGGGATCGAAGATGATCACTTTGTGCCAGTAAACCTGAGATGGTAGGTTTCATATCGAAGTTACACGTGTGACATTTGACCCTGATTGCTAGGAATCATTCTAAGCAATATCGTTAGACACGTCACGTTGTGACGCAATCAAAGAAATGTTGTGGTGCAGCCAAACACCGACTCCTGAGCATGCCCTAAAAGGTTGCATGTATTTTCATTGAATGAAGTTTCTCAATGCATGAAATAAACGGCTAATTTTCTACGAGAGTCTCAGAATTAACGTATCAAAGCAAAAATTGAGTTATTGTTGTTAATAAAGATAAGATAAAAATAAGAAAGAAAGAAGTATTAGAAACGTTTTGAAATCGATTGGGTTTAGCTATCGTCTTTTTCTTGACTTATTCGATACAAACGTTAGGAATCGGATGTACCGTTTTAAGCATACCATTGTAACTTCAAGCAAACTCTAGTAGAAGTACAAAATTGAATAACACAAATGCAATAAGTGTTGTTACTCAATTAAATATTGTAGGTTTCGAAAGCGATAAAAATATTAACCAACATCTACCAAATATCAAATGTGATATTTTACAAATTCTATAAGTACAACAAAATGCACAGCACGAAAGGTTCATCAATAAATTGATATGTCAACAGCAAAAAGCTACCAAATGATTTATCGCTTAGTTATGTAGATCTCCACAAATATATCGTCACATCTATACAGGAACACTGTGTCTAAGTATTAACTGATCCTATGTACTGTTGTAACAATGAATATCACGTATATTCATTAAATCTGCTAGATCATATATAGCCTTCAATGAAATTTATGATTAGCGGGAAGCGTTAAAAGTTAGTTTAAAAATAAAACCTGTATTCTCAATTTATTTTAACTGTGTTATTTACAGTTTTTAACTAAGAGATTATATTTATGTTAAGAAAAATATTAGAAAAAATAGATAATAGGATTTGTTCTCAATTGAAGAGAGTATGTCACTAACCATTTAAAAGTGACACTACATGTGACATCTCTCTTTAATATAACGGAAAGCAGATATTATTTAAAAATGGGTTGACATTTGAAAGAACGATTAATTATGAACAATATATCATTTGATTTCATTTTAATTAAAACAAATCTGTTATCATACATCAGGCTTGACCCGGGTTGTTGATGACATCTTGTTCAAAACTCTCTTCCCAAACAAATTGAAAAATAACACATTTTGATATCCATTTATTTATTTTCCTAACTCTATAGGAGAATATTCAGTAGAAGATATTTTGGATGTCTCTAAATATGACATTTTTCTTGACTTAAAATACATGTGCTGTATATTTAGACTAATTTTGTAATTTTAGTATTTTTGCAAGGAACGTAGTTTTGTACTTTTCTAAGTTATAGAAATATAATTCATTTATAAAAGAAGAATAAATAATTGAGTGTAATGAAAGCTTTGAAATATGTATCGCAAATTTTGCCTTCCGTTCTTCCTTTAGCTAAGTTGATTGTAGTCGGTAATTAAGGATCGAGATTTCCAATGCGTAAGACAGATGTTAATGGAGTACCCTCTTCGACTATAATAACAGCACGAACGACCTTAATTAACTTCTCTCATTAACCTCTTACAATCTGCCAGTCTGAATCTCACTTTGCACGCTCCATACAATTGTACTTCCCTTGCAATACGTTCTCTTGTTCGCAGCATTGCGTGTCGAGAATCACGCACACGAAAACATACCTACTGAGCCGACCTCTATTTTGGAAGTTAATAACATAAATCTACGGGATTGCACTGGCACCTATCAATTTTTTAAATACTAAATGGCTAATTTATATACTTCTCAAAGAACTTTTAAAACAAAAGTATATATGTACAATCTTTTAGAAATTATAAAATGTTTTTTACAAAACTCATTTATTTTTAGAAATCGAAATAAAACTACAAAGTGAATGATAAAAATAATTATGATAATTTCTATCCACACACATATAAAATTTTGGGGGAGATTTTGAAAGATTTTATTTTTAAAGTCTTTAAATTTAAAATGCTTTTCGTTTCAGGTCAAATCATCACTTGCAAATTGCCTTGAATTTAATATGAAGCAAACAGCGATCGGAGCTATAAAACGTACTTTATGTCGTATTTTGAATTTTCCACCCAATGCCAATTACTCGCGTCTTACACAGGGAACATTGAACCACGCTCTAGACACTAACATTCTTGCCGGTAACTCGTATTTGGAGTCCACAAAAAGCGGAGAACTTCAGGGCACAATACACGTAAGACAAGGTACAGATCAGAGTCCGCTGGGTATAATTCAAATCCATGCCTTATGCAGACTAGTATGTTGAGTCGGTTATTCTAATACCTCGATTAGCCAGACGAGACAAATGACGACTTCTGTTACTTACTTTACCTAGTAAACACTAAGAATAAACAACAGAAATTAAAGATATATTTTGAGGATACGCGGATCTACCTTCACGTCGACGAAAACGCGAGCCGCTAACTTGTGAGGAACGGCAAGTCGTAAAATCCTACGATTACTATCACAGCGTACCTCCATCCGTCCCAGCGCAAGCCTCGCTTACCGAAGAAGTAATGTACCGATGATTACCCCCACACATCGAGCGGGGCGAGGGGGGCGGGGCGGGGCGCGGCGCGATGCCCGCGCGCGCAAGTGGCGCCTCTCCCACGGCTCCACGTGGTACGGGCTAATTAGCCAGAGCAATTAGCACGGCGGCTATCTGCGCATCGCAGCGCACTGCGGCCACGTGGTGACGTCACACTTGCTCGCCGCCGCTCCGCGCCGTCGAGAACCACGTGTAACGGCCCCGTGCCGGCCCGCGACACGCGCACGCAGCTTGGCCATTCGATACGAAGGTTGGTATCGATACATGGGGAAGGATTCGGAGAGACATAGCGATGACAGCCGTCATTGCTGTAATTTTTAAAAGCCAGAGAAGAAAGAAAATAGAAGTGCGATGTGTGTGCGTTTCCTTGGGATCTCATTTTATCTAGATTCGAGAGCAGTGAAAGAGTTGCTTATTTCGATGGCAGCATTATCAAATGAAATATCTATGTCGATTACCAATGCAAATATTTTATAATTCCTAAGAGAAAAATTTCAGGTCCTGGCAAAAACGCTCTTTACTATCTTTCATTCATAATTCAACTTCAGTTAATGGAGTGCGAGTCTTTTATTCCCTCGGCGATTGTGGGCCCATTGGCCGTGAATTTTCCACGATCGCGGCACACTAAATAAATTAGAGGAAATATATAGAAAAGAGAGGGGGTAGTGATTCTGTGCTGAAGAACATGTGCGCATATAATAGTAGCATGTAGTATTTATGTATATACGTAGTTTGGCCCAACAGTTCTTTACGAGCTAAGGACTACCAGCTGCGACCCGACCTTGCGGCTAGGTTAAGGGGTAGTGTGGTTTGCACATAGCCATCCCTACGCTATATTCTGGTTTTCTCAACCTAAAAAGTGAGCTTTCTCATCGTTACACAGCAACAGATACATTGCAAGGACAGATACTTTGGGACATTGCAAGGAAAGCACAAAATTAATTTTTGTCCCGACCGGGATCTTCCTCTATACTTTTTTTTGCGTGCGTGCGTACTTTATCTGGCTGCCGCTCACTATGTTATGTTATTAAAAATCCAAACCCAAGAAGTGAATGCACCATTTTTAAAGTTGCTTTTTGAAGTTTCATCATATTTTGTCAGGCAAATCCAGACATGTTTTAACTATGTAAACATCTGCGATCTACTCACATATTGCAGTTGTATGAGCATTCATATAAAGTGTTTACATCAAAAAGAATGTTGAAAAGAAACATTCTCAGACTGTTAGATGTGTAAAGGAGGTCAGAATTATTTCGTCTTTTCTCTTGAATTTTCAATACATAATCGACGTCACTTTCATGCCTACTACATACGTAGCATAGAGGAACATATTTGATGCTGCAGCAAAAAACTGCGATTTTTAGACAGAAGAACTCGTAGATTTATGATAACGAAAATGTGGATAATTGTTGTTCATGTATGTAATAAAATATTTCCTTATTTAATTTTAAGGTATAAAAATTGTTTTCAACTGAACAATAGTTTATTTACCAATGATCTTCAATACAACTTACTGCGAGTCGAAATTATTTCCAAAATACTCCAAATACTATATACATGAAGCATTTTCGGCTCGAAACGTTTCCTCACACTTTGCCACCGCAACTGTAAGGATGGCAAAAATCGATGTTTTAAAACATCGATATTTTCGATCAGAAAAGCATTGTTTTATAAACGTCGATGTTTTACTTTCGATGTTTTCCTTACATCGATAAATGCCCAGAAACATCGATATTTTCAAACAAAATTCTTATAATAAAAATAAAATGTATAATGTCTATTTTTTGCGGATTGCTCGCACTCTCTCATTGATAACGAAAATCGCAAAGAGCCACTGACAACTGTCACTGTTGTCGATACTCTGATGGCACGAAACGGTTCGCTATTCGTAACCTTTCTCCAATGTTGTTACCTTTATTATTATTATTTTGTTCGTGGTAACATCATTAAACTGTATTTCGAACCTTCGATGATTTATGAATTTAAATGAATAAATGAAAATCGCAAAACCCAATGTCCTTTATTTTTTATTTCCTTTTACATTTCTCATACATTCAATAAACTTTGTTATTAACATATTTCTTGTACGTGATCAAGCAATAAAATATAACTCATTTAATTAAATACTTTATTTAAACATGGAAATAGGATGGGAATATACCATTTGTTTCATTATATTTAAAACATAGATATTTTAAATCGATGTTTTTGTCGACGTTTTCATCGATATTGAAAACATTTTGGTGATGTTTTCAAATATCGATGCGTCAATGCTTGAGTAAAATTTGCTATCCGTAGCCGGCTGCGGGGTGCGGTGCCTATGCTTCTCCCACTAGCCCTCCGTGCTCCTCTAGTCCGGGCCACTGCCTCAGTTGGGTGGCCTGTGGTGTAGGCGGGCAGCTCTCCCGCTCCCACGCTGTCGCCCCTCTCTGTAGCTCCCGATCGCACCCCCGCACAATTTGCACGCAGGCCCCTTCCGGCCCGACGCTGCGCAGACTCTCGCCGCCTCTGTCGCGGTGACCTCACGGCGCGGCCTCGGCCAACACCCCAACGTCTGGCGGGGCTCCGCCTCTCGTCTAGTGCAGCGCCTCGCACTCACTGGCGTGTTCTGGGTTTGTACGGAACTGAACCGAACTCCGCGTCGGCAGTCGGTTCCTCTTTTTGTCTGCCTCACGCTGGAGGCGAGTTCATTGCCGGCTGCAGGAAGCGTTCCTCGCTACGGCGCGCCTCGCTACGGCCTCGCTACGGCGCGCTTAGAAGTAAAAGCGCTGAATGGTTATCACGATGACTTGTTCTGCGAGGGAGAATTCATCCCGGAGTGAGGACATGGCCGCTTTGCCTTTATCCGCAACCCACAAATACGCCCTGGTTCCAATCCCTGGGTTGGACCGTCCTGCCATCTCAGAAACCCACCGGCCTGCTGCACATAGGATGCTGGCTAACGAACCTCAACCCTAAAGGTCCGCCTAAAGGTCAGTGGCAAGCCACCAACTTACTGCCTCCGCCTTGAACCTAACTACGTGAGTGACATCGTGGAACTCAGGGTCCGAATGGCCGTTTGCAAGATTCCACCAGCAAACACGCCCGCCTACGCGGTCGAGATTCCGCTCCGAATAGCCAGCAGTCCGTACTTCCCCATAGGGAAAAGGAGGGAGAGTGTCAGCACTCTCCCAGGTGCCCCCCCCCCGCGAGACGGCGCTCCTCCGCCTCAGAAACAACAGTTTTCGCTTTCAGTGAGCTTGGCATCCCACAACAATAACTCCTCTTACACGTTGTATAAACAGAATCCACATTTTGTGAGTCCTTGATATCGAAAAATGCCTTTACGGCAAAACGTCTGTCTGTCGCTCTGTCCGTCTAGCAATCTCTGGACAATTTTAGCAGCCAAGCAGTTAGCAGAATTTTCACTTAAATTCATATTTCCAATTGATCTGACTGATGCCGTGGCCCATTGAATTTGATATTCATGATTTTATTTTGGGGGGAACTTTAGATAAAAACTCAAAGGTATTTTCAATTTTTTTCTCTAAAATGGTTTCAATGTTTGTATTAAACTTTACATTGAAAATATAAAAGAACTCTTAAAAATATGTCTTAGTTTTCTTATAACATCTGCCTTTTCGAAAAGTTCAATATTTTTCGTCCGACAACTACAATAGCAAAGATATAGATTTTTCTTCTGAATAAACTCTGATCTTCATTGATCTTTGAATGAGATACATTTGTCAAAATATGAATAGTTTTCAAGTAATTTTTGCGTGAAATAGAGGTAATTTCAAGAATATATTTTCCCAAAACCTACTTCAATTTTTTCTTGAAATGTTTGTACAGATAGTGCTACATGCATTAAATTAGGTGACATAAATATCATTTTGGTGTGCTCTTTCGTTCTTCGTTAACACATTTTTTAAAAGTATATTTGATGTCGTTAATATTTGCTTTACCAGAAATTTGTATACATTTTTACACTTGTAAGTACAAATGTTTCAAATGACATTTTGCAAAATTTCTCTAAAACTCAATAGTTTTCTGTGAAATGAGTTCCAAATTTAAGAAATGCAAAAACATTTTCTTAAAAACTGCTTCAACTTTTTGTTTACTACTGTGTGCTTTTTCTACAAATATCGCAAAATATAATGATACTAATGTTATTTTGATTTATTGTTTTGAGGTTTTTTTGAATTAGAAAAATGTACCTTTTTAAATATATCTCACGTATTTAATGTTTATATTAGAGCCTTTTCTCTACATTATTGCGGCATTAAACATAGATGGTTAAAATTATTTCTGTTGAATCTTCTCGAAAACTCATAACTTTCCTCTGAATATTGGCTAAATTTCAAATTTTCAAAAACGGTCACACAACATTTTCTCAAGAACGGCTTCTTTATCGACGAAAGTTCGCGTGTATGTCTGTTTTACTTTTTTGAAATATTCTTAAACACATATATTTCAATTCCACTCTCAAGGGTCCAAAAAAATGAGAAATTGTGAAACGATATCATTTTGGCGTCGATACGTCGCATGGAAAGAGGGTGTAGCAATGTCGAAAAGCTAGCCTAGACTAACAAAATTAGAAACTTAACTAGAACAAGAAAGTCTGTGCCATTCTGTAGCACCACTAGTTCTCGCTACCGAGTAGACTTATTTCAGAGCTCTGGTAACAGAGGTGGAAAAATCGAGTTGCCGAATTTAGAAAAAAAAAATTTATGTGTAGCCAGAATCATGTTTTGTGGTTCCTTGATACCGAAATATAGAATGACGGCAAAACGTCTGTTTGTCCATATGTGAACTACTCTACACCATCCAGCAGATTTTCTACAAAATTCATATTTCTCAATCAATCTAGTTGATATTACAGCCCTTTGATTTGAAACTGATATTTTAATTTTAAGAAGTACATTACATAAAGCCCCTTGTTAATTTCCAATTTCTTAAAAAAATGGCCCCATAATTTTTAATAAAATATTTTTTGTTGAATAGTGTGAAGAACGTTTAAGAGAATGGTGCAGGTCTCTCTTTCGTTTAACACTCTTATATTTCGAAAATTTCGAATCTTTCTACAACTACAATATAAAAATACATAGTTTTTTTCCGTAATTAAATCTGTTCCTTTAATATAGATTTTGAAATAAAGTCTTGTACATTTTTCGAAAATTAGAGTACTTTGCATTGTTTTAGCACTTCTAGTTTTTTAATGTGCGTGCTGTTTAGCAACACTAGTTTTTTAATTAATGTGCTGTGTTTCTTTATTCAAGGTCAGTTAGCCCAGATATTTAGAAATTCCCATTCAATCATGAAAGCGGTTTCGTTTTTTTTAGTAACAACAGAGGGACGCGATGTGCGAGTAAGCTTCCCTTCATCTCATTGCTTTTTCTTTAGATAGTGTGTATGACGACAGCTAGTCGACAATGTAATTTAAAGTAGTTGTATCAGGTTCTTTTCGATACTCTCGATAACTCTGCGGCATGGGGCTCGCAGATTTACTTTCTTTTGAAGGAAGGCACCCGAAGTATTTTTTCGTCCACTAAAAAGTGCTGTTTGGCAAGGTGAAAATAGAAACACTGGTACGTACTCATTTTATTCAAAATTAAACATTATCAAAGTGAAACTTAAGAAAATTTTCAAATCATTTGGTCTTGGCACCTGATTTAAAACTTAGCAGGGAATTCGGATTTTATCTTAAGTCTAAAAGGTATTCAAAACATTTAAACTAAATACATTTTATTATACGTAGAATTTTTGTTCTACTTACATTAACCATTTACACTGCCTATAATTTGCACCAGCGTATTTGATTGCTATACAAGGATAATTGTTCCACAGTACGTCATTTATATTTTGAATTCTTATCTAATGTGAATGAAATTTTTTTTTATGTTTACTTGAATATGTGTGAAGGTATTCCTTACAGATAGGTTTCGCAAATTGACAACTTCTAGGACAAGATACGCAGGGGCAGGATACTGCGTCATCGTGTCTGATACATTAGTGTTCTGCGTGTTGCCGCCCTCGACTGTCAGGCGCATTTCAAGGCCATGCAAAACCCCTTTTTATAAGGTATCAAAATCACTCATCAATCAACCATTACTTTCTTAATAAAAATGAGGAGTTAAGTATAAATAATTCTCTTATTATTGGTATTATTCTTTATTGAGATTCAAGTTTTTTAAAGAAAATATGTAAATATATTCATGAGATGTTTCTATATTTCAACCAAAAAAATTTCAATCCAAATTCCAAATCAAAGTATTCATCTTGCTTTTAATAATTTCTATTCTCCTGTGAAATTGTATGACAAGAATTTCGATAACCTATATTGTGGTTCCTTTGTTGATCCTCATGATATAGCTAATCCAAATGACCCATGCATCTTTTATTTCATCTTGCTAAGGAGAAGAACTACTGCTGATCACTGAAAGCCGGACGGACGGAAGGACATAGTTTAGAAATTGGTTTTACGAGCCGCGAAACTGTATTTTACCATCAAAATCTTATAATCAATTTTTCCTGTATTACTTTACTTTCTCTATTCTAAGTATAAGAGAAATATATTTTTAAAGCTTAAAAAATAACCAAATGTATGTTAATGCGTTATATTCATTTTTATATTATTTCTTAGGATAAATCAACATTAAAAATGGCTAATGCTAGATATCTTGTATTTAAGACATATAAAGGACAGGGATTAAAGTATAATGAAATCCGGAATAATATAATAAAAACTCACCCGTGTTATCTATTGACACCCATGGGTCACGGTGAATGTTCATCTAATTAAGATCCTCAAGAATTATTTGAAATAGCAATTTACCTATTTTGTTTCCTGGTAGTGTCGATACCTGTCTTCTGGTACTTCGCGTTTTCCAGGAATGCAGTGAAAAACTGCCTACTCCACCCGACGCCTCCCCGGGTGACACTGCGCGCTCTCAGCTGAGCAGCATCTCTAATTGAAGCGCCTGCCGCCACTCAGACGGTGATTCCCGCGGAGGGGGAGGGGTGTAGGGTGGGAGGGGGAGGGGAGGCGTCCCGCGGGGGCGTCTGTCTGTCTGCGCTGCGCCAAGTTTCTGCGCGGGATTCGCGCAATCGACTTAGACGCAGCCGCCTCTCTTGGATTCTCTCGGCGCAGTCGGACGCGTTGCCTGCGTCAGCTCCGCCCCTCCCACCCGCCGGGCATATTCGCCCTTTGTCGGAAATATCGTATGTCCTTCAACTTGTAGTTTAGCAACCAACACTTTGGCTTTGTCCTCATGGATACCGTGTCGGGGTTCAAATTACGATCGATCCACGAGGAATTTGGCCTGGACAAAGGGGGTCCCAGGGGTTCTCCCGCTTCCTTTGTTCGTCAATCCTTCATTTCTCCACCGTTATTCAAATCATAGGAACATCACCCTTCGAACATATATCTCAGGTATGGCCGGTAAATCCTAAGTACAAAGGATCATAATAAAGATATCGTCTCAATAGATCAGCAATCTTGAGCCACGATGTCTTTAGTACTTGAAGGGCACCTAAACACCAATAAATAAATAATAGAATTTTAATGTTTTTATATGACAATTGAAGATGTGTACAAATACTAATGTCTAACTACTTTGACACCATCCTCAGAGTAATCCCCAACTGTATTTTTGTGTGAGAAATGGCGTGGCGAGCCGCTGAAATGCGCATTTTCCAATTCAGTGACCGGCGTTTCAACTGCGATCAGTCCATGTGGAATTTGTGGTAGACAATGCAGATATTTGGGACGTTTTTTTCGAGGCTTTCCAGTTTCCTAGGACCCTCTTTTCTATAATTTAATCGTTACACCATTATCGCATATCGATACTTACGAAGCAGTATGACCTATCTATTATATATTTAGTGTGTTGGAGATCAAACTTAATTTGTTTTGTTCTTTGACATAATCTAAATTTGTATTTATATATTTTCTATACTCGTTATTTTACGCATCTCCACAGTCTACAATATGACCAATTATAATCCAGCACTAATGTTTAGATTCTCCACTCTTCTAACTACGTTCGTGTGAGAACAAATATTTTGCTACGTACTCTCGCCAACATGGTATCTATCACTCCTCACTCAGCTAACTGGGAACGCACAACCGACGTCGTCGACGACTCTCTTAAGAAGAAAGAGCGGTCAGATGTCCGGCCTCTCCTGGAGGGGTAACACCGCGTCACAGCCCCTACCGACTGACCCTCGCGCTCGTCATAAGCTGTAAGTCTGGCGGCGGAGCTGCGGGCAGCAGAGACTAGTCCGCGCTGTTTCACGCCTGCGAGAGCGGTGTACGTGTATTGCGGAGACGTGTCTGGGTAGCTGCGTGGGCGGCTGGGGTGTTTGGTACATCATGTCCCAGACAACATACGCGCGCACACGCGCACACACACGCGCACACACGCGCTCACACGCGCGCACACGTGCACACACACGCGCGCACACGC
>BOPP01000075.1:5679134-5693503 GCA_017312745.1 Gryllus bimaculatus
CGCACACATGCACACACGCGCACACACGCGCACACGCACACACGCACCACACACACGCACCACACACACGCACCACACACACGCACTCACACACACACGCATGTGCAATGTCATAAGTATTCTTCTTCTGACTGCATTTAAATTTTTTATCACATTTTTCAGCATAAAAACAATCCATCATGAACCTCACCACCAATAGAGACATTTATTTATTATTAAACATGTGATACCTGAATTTCTACCAGCAATAAAGCTTAAAACAAGTTCATCTCAAAACTTTATTTCTGAAGTCATGTACTATAGCACCTCATCACTATTATTATACAAGCACCTCAGCACAATTTCCTTTGGTGCAATTTTCGCTCTCCAACCTCTCCCCACTGCCGCGACACTCTCCAGCAGCCGCCGTCGCCTCCGCCTCCGCCGGCGCTGCTGTCTCCGCCTGACAAAGCGAGCGGTCCCCGCGGAGGCGGCCCGACAACGGCCTCGGCGGCGGCGGCGGGGGCGGCAACTCCTCGTAAGTCAATTAATCATGGCATTAGCGTGGTCGATACCCGGGGGCGGCGCCAAGCCACGCGCGGCCGGCGGAGCGCGCAGATTGCGTTGGCGGCGCTCGCGAGGCGCGCGGAGGAGGCGCTTTTTGGACAAGCGGCTCGAGCCCATGGATCAATGGAACACGTGTGGAACGCGCCGTGTGGTTTAAGGAGTTGTGCCTGTTAAGGGGTTGAGAATTTTTTGCTCACCGATCCAATCGTCTGCTTGCCTCGTTTCACTCGCATTTCAGAGTCGACGGCGAGCCCACTCTTGCCGTCATTGTCTACCCGGCCCGCCTTCGCCTTGATCCTATCTAGGAGAACAGGAGATGAGATATTTTTAACAACTGGAAAGTCAATGGATTTGGCATACGTGGAGAATGAGCTATAATAGGTGGTTATTCAAGAAGTCGTTTTCATGTAGATATTTGAGAATGTTTTAATTAGCAAAACAATGGGTAATTTTACTCTTCGTTCACTTTTACAAGTCGACTATGGGTTCAGGCCGTCTCTAGGTCTCATCAAGACCCAGAACGACCTTCTACAAAGCATTGGCTTACTTAGAGAAGCGGGTAATTATTTGGCCAACAGCTAAAGGAAGTACATAAACAGAGGACTTGTGGAATGTGCTTAACAATAGGTTTATCACAAAATTTGTGCTTTTAAAGGTTTGTGTTAACTTAGCAAAAATCCAATTAGTTACTACCAATCTGACTAGATTTGAAGTTCATGGAAAGAAACCGGAAATATTGCTCCCAAATTTTAAACAAACATTTTTCAGTCACCGACCAAAAACATAGAAGTGGTCCTCAGGAACCACTTACAATTTCAGTGCTATTTTTTTTAAAGAATTAAAAAGTCTCCTATATATTTAGTTGCTTTTCTTTATATATTTTATCTTATCTATTTTATTGTATCTTTTGTGTAAATACATTTTAATGTGTTACGGAGATTAATTAACACGAGTAATTAACTCGGATTTACTCGAGTAATTAACAGGATCAATATCCTAGTAATGTACAATGAATGTTTTGTTATGGCTTAACATTCTCCAGAATAAATACAAGCACCATCTGTAGAATTTTCAAGTATTATAATAACTAATTTAACAAAAATAAAGTATAAATATATAGTTCTTTATCTACTATCTTTACGACAGCAACGGAAACAGCTAGTTACAGAACTTGCACTATCGCAGTCCCTGTGGTCATTCGGCAGTGAACAGTCGAGTCAGGCATTATCATCCACACGTACGCAACATTATCACGCAGAAGGTGTCATTGCATTTTGCAACTTTTCACTCGACAACGATTGACTCGTTGCTTTTGTGTGTTATTTCTTCGGAGACGACTACCTGAAAAATAGCATGCCAGAACAGTGTGGAAGGTTCACAGCGGAACGAAGGGACAAAATGGGATTGCTGGAATTTTGGAGTAAAAAAGATAAACAATACGGAAACTCTCGCCACAAGGAAACGCTATAATGAGAGTTAGAGAGAGATTTTTTCTTTGGTTATATACAAATAGCAACAACGAGCGTCAACTGTGACTATAAGTCACAAAAAAGAGTCACAAGTAACTATAATTTTGATGTTTGTTTTCCTTCAGAGAGTTTTGATTTCATTAATTGTCGAACACAAAGTGAGAAGTTCAAAATTCTCAAGTGAAAGAGCCATTGTACTCCTTAATTTGGAATATCTCTTAGTTTATAATATATGTTACTTATCTATATTCACGAACCTCAAAATGATGCTCAAAATTTAGATTCTTCCTATGATTTTTTGGGGTTGCTGAAAAATGTTTGTTTAAAATCTGGGATAAAACCATCCGTGAGATGAAACGTAATTGTAGAGAAGCTCATCCTTGCGTCGTTTTATAACCTACGAAGCATCTATAAACTGCAGCGAAGCTTTTTTCAAGACCGCGTCGCAATCATAAACAAATTTGTCAAAGAGGTAAGGCATCCTTACCCGAGAAACCCGCAATATGAGGCATTGTCGGAAGGTTAAGTATTGCCAGGCTTGACCAGCCGAGGCTGTTTAAAATAATATCCTGACAAAAACTTGGGCATCTCCGAATAATCAGCTAGAAATAAATAATACGACATCATACGACTGCTAGTTTTGAGCGAGCGAACATGTTACTATAATACGCTGTACGACTATGTATCTCACATCTCGATCGATCAATCAAATCGCTACACATTCACCCAGAAACCTTTACCACAGTTATGAATCATCGCTTTAAGCTGTGATTGAGTATTGGCTATTACTGACGCGCTCTCTATCGCTTACTGTCTCTAACACACGCGGACCATTGCGAACCAATGAGCGCCGCTAACAATGCGCGTCAATCACCAATCAATCAGATCCAGTGATATGCAGTTTGACAATTTTTCAAACTTTTCCTCACACAGAGTACCAAATAGTATATCCATTCACTATTACCGCTACCTACAAACTAATGTGGATGCATTAGGTAATGTGACTTGCAAATTCAATGGCTTGTCAGTATTGTTGAAGATGAGAATGAAGTGTTTGCAACAAGGTAGAAAATTGTTGCCAGTTATTTTTATTACATTTTTTCACTTCTTTATTACTTTACTTATTCTTCTACTTTCTAAACTGATAAGAATATTTGCAGATGAACTCGTCTTAACTGTCACGCATCGCAAGATTTATCTTTTATCACTCCGTTTCCCCTTATACAAAATACAGTATGTTTCAGTATTTCTGCATCATATTACTGTATTATAATTTTATACAAAACTGCTCAACATCAGCCAACTCACATTAATTTGTTGTAGCCTTCTGTTTGATAACAACCATGATACTATGTATTTTGAAGATTTTTCACTCTCATAATTCAAAATCAGCGATTTAAAATGATAGCATACAAGATGAAGTAGCAAGAAGATAGTATACACGTAATTATACTGTCGAATTTAGGCGTAACATTATGTACTCGCGTATCATCGCTTTGTAACCTCTCGCATGTGCAAACTTACAAGTAACGATAACCTATATTCTGGAACTCGTTATATATATTCTGGAACAAAATTATTTGTAGCTACAAGACATAATAATAATGTTTTGAAATGGTACAAAAGCATTTTCACCCTTTTTTTATTATCTTTGTAATCATTCTTTTCGTCTTCATGCCGATGTTACACAGTGGTACCAACCCGCATCTTCTACACCTAATGGAGTGTTTCCGGATCGTAGTGGGATAAGCCATTTGATCTAAGAGTTCGTTCAATTGTTCGAATTCAAGGTGGGGTATGAGCAAAAATGGGGAAGGAAGGATCGCCCTCAGTCTGTAGACGATTGTTGTCAATTAAATCTATTCAATTCAATATAACAGATTAGAATAATGCGTATAAATGTCGTTCTGGTAATTCTCATCCAAGCAGTGTCAGCCTACGATCGTTCTGTGCATATGATGTTGAAAATATGCCACAATCGAGGTTCAAACTTGGATACTCAGGATCTCTGAACGTCAGTAGCGGATACGTAATCAAATAAGTGAGTTAGTGGTTTAGTAAAATTTCATTATTGATGACAGTAAAAAGATTGGGCTTGTAACGGTGAAAAGTTACAAACATAATTTATGCAATATAAGCAACATAAGTATGCAATATAAGTTACCAAATTTCATCGATTTATTATAATATTTCGATATTACACAAATATGACAATATTGAAAGTCGTACCCTGAAAATTAGGGACACTCGAAATCACTTAATTACTCTGCACAATGACACCCTAATAACGCTCTCACCCACATTCCCTCCTTTTTAACCAATTCTCGCTTTAATTATTCGAGTCCAAGATGGTTCTTAAGTATGGTATGCACATATTCTTGAGAAGGTGAGAGGCAAATCTATATATGTAATTGGAACACGAATAGTGACTATTTCAATTTTTAATGCACGCATGTTACCATGGCATGCCCGAACCGACTCTGACTTCGACCATCCGCACAATTCCTCCATAAACATTATCCTCCGTCATAACTCCCATAATCACCACCTACCCTCCCAATCACCTTCATCACTTTCAACTCCAGTAATTTATCTCGTACAATCCCTAACCCAAAATGATCGCCCCACAAGTATTCTCGCATTCACCATGCAGACTCTCACAACCCCCTCAAACATCGCTTTCACACTCACCATACCCATAAATACTAGTCCTACAGTCACCACTTCCACAATCATCACTATCACCTCCCACTCTATAACCACCTCACAGTCGTCCCCCACCCCACAGTTACCATCCTCACAATCTCCGCCCCACATTCGAACCATTCCCACAAGTACCAGCAACCCTATCACTCTTCTCAATCCCTCCTACAAAACACCCACGCACAATCACCACCCCTAACACTGATACACTATCATCACCCCACAATCTCCAAGCAAAGTTCGTCCCGTTGTATCACTCTTACTATTGTGCCACCTTTACTATCCCCCTTCGTTAATTCCCCCTACAATACCACCCCACAATCACCACCCACCTCACAAACTCCGCCCCACATTTGTATCATTCACACTAGTTCCACCGCCACTACACCCGCCCCTCCCCTCCGCCGCGGCGAGCGCGCGCGCGACGACTGGCCAGCGGGAGCGCAGATAGCGTACGCGAGTCGGCGCGTTCTGGCCGTGCCCGAGGGCTTATCTGGCATTGGCGGCGTTCGGGTGGGCGGCTGGAGGCGGAGGGCCCTAGGACAGTTGTCGCCGCGAAGCGCCGCCCCTTCTCACCAGCCCTAACCCCCACCCCACGGCTCACGGCCGCGTCGGCGGCCTGACAACCTCAAATGGGCCTCGCGCGCGGGGGACGCGGGGCCGTGGCTGGCGGCGGCGGCGGCGCGGCGAGGGGCGGCGGCAGCGGGGCGGCGGCGGCGGGGGCGGAGGAGGTGGTGGAGGCGGCGGAGGAGGCGGCGGCGGAGGCTAGAAGCTTCCGGGGGCTGAGGCGCGGGACGGTCGCGTACGGTGACACTGCTCGCCAACAGGTCACTCTTCTACTTCACAAATAGCGGTGAATGTTCACAAAGATGATACCTGCGCGCCATATTACAAAATGTCAACAGAGATTACACAGACATAAAATGAAAAAAAATTGTTAGACCCAAGAGTTGACAGATGTTTCTTTACGTCACAGTGTTGAATCCGAATCTGAAGACAATTGCGCCCCCCCTTCCGTCGTTTTACCGTGAAAACACACTTTGAAATTGTAAATTGTAAACTTCACGGTGTTTTTTAAGATAAAAAAAACAGAAAGTGGTGTTGGAATTCTGTCTTCACATTCGGATACAGCACGTCAGTTTACATAAAGAAACATGTGACCAAGTCATTGGGTTCGACAATATTTTTGTTTGTGTGTCTGTGTTATTGAAGAAACAGTAGTCTACGGGCCTTATAGAATAACCGGAACGTCTCTTTCCACACACAGTGCAGCGAAAGCACATGACTACATCGTTGTAGCTATTCCAACAACAGAATCTGTTCCTTGAAAATAATAATTAATACTTGAAAAAAACAATATTTTGTTGTAATTGTACGTTTTTTCATATAAAATAATTATTTATATTACGAGTGGAAAGTAAGAGTTTATTTTGTGACTAGGGTTTCCTTTTTTGCCATGTGTGTCATATACTATTTTTCAGATATCCTTACTTTCACTTTATTTTTATTCAATTATAGAAATCACTCACTGAAACATTAAAGTCAGCAGTAGGTGATGGGGCCAGCCAAAATTATTTTGTTTCCTGTGATGAATTGACAGATATATCTGATCAATTGAGCAACGTATTATTTTTAGCACTAGAACTGAAAATTGAATTTTTAGCACGATTTGCATGACTTTAAAAAACGCATTTATTAGTGGAATAACTCAAATAAAAAGAATAAGTCTTGTCATGAAAACGTGACATAAAACAATTTGAGAATTTAAAACAGGTAGCAAAAAAACAACAATGAATGTCTCACTATTACATTTTAAACCTAGGACGGAGGATTCTGCTCATGAAACGTATAGTAGCTACACTACGACGTACAAGTAAGTAAAGTATAGTACGATAGTACGAAGTAAGTAAGTAAAGTACGATAAGTCAGGGAATCTAGCAGACATGTCAGCCGTCAACAAGCCGCTGGAAGAAAGAGCAGAAGGTCGGCTAATGCGGGACACTGCCTAGTGCTCTTTCTGCGGTACTAACTACAACAAATATCTACTAAAGCGTATACCCAAATTATAATTATAAGTGAAATTAAGGAGATCAAAGAGTGTTTTTTTTCAAATTGTAATTACAAAACCATCTCAAGTACATTATTT
This sequence comes from Gryllus bimaculatus, assembly GCA_017312745.1. Taxonomy (NCBI): domain Eukaryota; kingdom Metazoa; phylum Arthropoda; class Insecta; order Orthoptera; family Gryllidae; genus Gryllus; species Gryllus bimaculatus. The sequence continues at coordinate 5,685,999 of BOPP01000075.1, forward strand.
AGAAATAAAATAAAATGCGTCATAGTTTTTATTTGTTAATTTAATGTTTTTAATAATCCGTTGAAATGTACAGATGTACAGACAACGTGATTCGATCAGTCATGTACCCATTTAGTTGGTTTTTTTTCAATTTTGTCTTCAAATTTTTATCTCGCGATAAATGATGTTGTAAAATAATTAGAGTAGTTTCAGTAGAATGCAAAAACCATTTGAAAAAATCCAATAAATATACACCTTAAATTACATCCTTTGCTTACTCATTTGTGGCGCTCCATTAATAGCACTTGCAAGAAATTGTTAACTATCATGTAGCAAGTGAGGATGCCATTTGTATTATCACTTCCATTACATCACAAATAGACCATTACCATTCCACTGATATTGGTGAAAGAGCTATATCGTTATTCACTTTAGGTATATTAGATATCGTATATCTGCTAAAATATCTTTGCAAGTTTGTTCTTCGGAGTTATTCCATTGAAGTCAGATTGGTTCCATCTGAAAATAATCATTTCATTTCACATTGAAGAAAATAATCATTTCTTTACATTTCACAGTATTTTCCATTTCTCAAATTTTACCGCAGGCCAAGACTTGCGCGGGGTTGTCGGCATAAGTTGGCAGAGAAGCTGCCAAACACCCGTTAGTGCTAGAACGAATCTGATCTATCTGAACGAATCGAAACTATCTTACAAGCTACATCAATGGCGTATCCAAGGAAAGGAACGTGAAAATATCTGGTGTAGTAAAATGTGAAACTCAGAAGGCTGTGGTGATTTTAATGATGTGCAACCAATACAAATACGATTTCGGAAACATTAATATTTACTAAACATTTTACACAAACTGGTACAAAATAAAAACTGAAAAGATATATAATTGGATTAATTAATAGTTACGTAAATTTTCAAGAAATGTTTGAAACCGGTCCTCTTTAGTAGGATATTTCTCTGATCCGTCCTGGGGTTTCATCTATTGATTAAATTGTTTGCTGATAATCCTAATGACGAAGATGAAGATATGCAAGATGTGCAGTGGCTGACACATGCACCCCGAAACTCCGCGTCTTGCTTCTCTCGTCCCCGGCGCCTAGTACTTGGCGTGTCCCGGGCGCGTTCAAACACAATGGGCGAGATCTTGCTGGGCCGGAGCGGGGCCAGGGCCCGCCTGCTCCTCGCGGGAGAGCCGCAGTCGCTGCCGCTAATTACCCAGAAGGAGGGGAGCGCGGCGCGCGGCGGCGGCTCTCGCGAGGGCGGTGGTAGCGGTACGATGGCGGTGACAGTATCGGGGGCGGTGGTAGCTGTGGCGATGGCAGTGACGGTGTTAGGTAGCTGGGAAGAGGGGCAGCAGCTGTGGCAAGGGCGGTTGCAGCTGTGTCGATGGCGGTGACGGTACCAGGGGCTTTGACGGTTACTGTGGTGATGATTACAGTGCCTGCAACGATGACGATGGTAGTGACGGTGGCGGTGGTGACGGCGCCGACAGTTACAACGGAAGAGATAGTAACGGAGGATAGTTACGGGCATGAAGTGAGGCAGTGCGGGCGTGGCGGGGAGGGGCGTGGTGGGACGGGGAGGGAAGTGGCGAGACGGGAGCGGGTCGGTGGCGTTGCGAGGGGGAGTTGAAGAGGTCGGAGGCGTGGTGGTGAGAAGGTGGCGTGGTTTGGTGGGCGGTAGCGGGCATGGCGGTGCGGACGCTGGGGACGGGACGGGGAGTTCGGGGAGCGGGGGTAGAAGGGGCGGGATGGTAAGTGGCGTTGGCGGGGGTGGGGAAAGCGGCGGGGAGAGCAGAGGTCGGGGAGGGGCAGAGGGCGGGGTGGGGTAGTGGCTGTGGCGTGACGGTGGCGGACCGTTACGGTGGCGCGACGGGTGGCGGCGACGGTGGCGGACGGTGGCGGCGACGGTGGCGCGGACGGTGGCGGGACGGTGGCGCGAACGGTGGCGCGACGGTGGCGCGACGCGTGGCGCGACGGTGGCGCGACGGTGGCGCGACGTGGCGCGAGGTGGCGCGACGATAAGCGAAGGTGGGGTTGTGAGGCAGTGGCGGGCGGGAGAGCGGTGGGGTGGGCGCAGGGGGCGTAGGATGGGGAGGGAAGCGAAGGGGAGGGAAGGCGAAGAGCCTCTTCTCCAAAGCGGCGAGATAATGCGCGGGAGACGTCGCGAGGCGCAGGTTCCGGATAGGCGCGAGGCGAGGCGAGACGGGGCGAGGCGCCTTCGGAGGCTGATTGTGGCTGAAGATGAAGACGCGTTAGGCAGACCGGGTTTTGTAATAGGCGACAATGGAAATGGGACAACGGTTGAGATAACGCTGGCGGTGTTGGAGAAGTGTTTTGGTGATAAGAGAAAAAAAACACAAAAGATGTAACATTTATTCTATATTTTCAAAAGAACTAGTGGTGTTTCTTAACTCAGTTCTCGAATAACTTTGTCTCATTAAACAATATTAATTGACGGCCATAAATTGAGCGTCATAAACCCTAACGTTCTTTGGCCAGTATTGGTTATTGTAAGTTGTGGCCGGTCCAAGCGCACAGACCTACTATATACAACTTAATTATTCATGAAAAGGAAATTGATCACCGTATTATTGAGTTGCTTCCCTTTTAAAGTGAACTTTTGTACAATTTTTGTATTTAATATATTTAAATTTGTTTGAAATTATTATTACTATTTAATTTGTATATTTTGTAATTTTTCAAATCTTTCAAAACTTTTTTAAATCTTGTTTTGAACATAATTTTTAGTCATAAACAGGGAATGACTACTGCAAAAGTTTCCACATACTAATTTATATTTCCTTCCATTACTTTACTCCATTATTATCACCGTTCTGATATTAAATTGTAACTCAAAGGGCATTAAATTGTAACTCAATCGTTGCATCCGTTAAGAAAGTCTTAGGTATTACTAGTACTAACTGTAAGTAAAATGGAATATTTCGAAGACTCACTAATTGTCATCTACAAGAGTTATAAATTGACGTAAATCATTACAATCTTTATCTGATTGTGTATGTTTCTCAGTGAAACCATATCCAATCCATCCAGCCAAATCAACGTTATTATTGTTACTATCATTATTATTATTAATATTATTATTATTATTATTATTATTGTTATTAATAAATTTTCTCAGCTAACTTGCTGAAAAATATTCATTGGACCTCTTACTAGATCCGTCAAGTATTCAATACGATAGTCTTCGAAAAACTGGTAAACCATTTAATATGGAACTTATGTTTAATTAATGTTTTATGCACTAAACCGACTGTCGAATGAACCACTGGAACAGTTTTCCCATATGTTTAAAATTACATTAATAATAATAATAATAATAATAATAATAATAATAATAATAATAATAATAATAATAATTTATTCCTGTATGTTCTGAGATACCACAGCATACTGCTGGCAACTACTCACAACAACCATCATGCCGACACCACAGCCCATAGATAGTCCGTCCCCAGCGGCACCACCACCCTGCCGCCGCCCGCCGCCGCCGCCGTCGCCTCTTCCGCGTTCGTCCCCATGAGGATCGGTTGCATTTCCATGCACAGGCCATCGCCCATCTCCCCAGCGGCGACTTTGTCAACAGCGCGCGCGGGCGGGTCGCCGGCCGGTCGGTCGCACCCCCTTCAGACGCTCCCCCTCCCCCACCCCCGCGCGTGACGTCAGCCCTCGCCTGACTTGGCGGCGCCGTCATCAGTAGATGATCGTATGCAGATTGAGCGCGGCTCAGCGTGCATTGTGCATGACGAGTAATAGCCCGCAGCGCCGGCTTAGCGGCCTCCGGGATCCCGGAGGTGCGGCAAGGCGCCCACTCCCTTCGCCCACGGCTCCGGCCCGGAGACGCACGCTCGCCGAATCGCCGCCCATTGATTGGGGCGTTAATTATCCAGACGCTTTCTAGAGGTAATTTTCTCCCAGCCCGGATTTGGCCTTCAAAATTTCAACAAGCATTACGCACCTGATGCATCGGAGAAACGTCGATGCATTGAAGATTTTCGCAGGTAGACGATTTCTTCATTATTAGGTCTGACGATAAAGTAAATTTGCTGGCTTTGTGCAGAATACTCCAAATGAATTTTTGTACGAAAAATCGCAAAGTTTCTTCATTCAATCTGTTTTACTGTTTTATTGAAATTAAATTTGCGCTTCTCTCATTGATTTATTATCTTTTACATTAGAATGCTCTGCCTACTTCGTATTATTTGAGTCCGTATATGAAAGGCGTTTGCCGGAGCAGTACCTTAAGAAACTGTCCGTGGACCGCGCGCTGTTTTTTCTTTGATTTACTTAGCTTATCTTCACTCCCTACAGACGCACACGCACACGCGCGCACACACACACACACACACACACACACACACACACACACATTCTTTACAATTCTGCACATATCGGTAGATCAGTCGTTAGCTTTCAGATGGTTCCAGCTGTCGGTGTTTCGCTGGCTGATCGATTGATTTCTGATTCCGAGCACGTCAACTGCTATGACCATTAGTACCGTAGGTGTAGTGCATTTTTCTCGGGCAGTGGCGGTAATCGTCCCCCTTGCTGGATGGTGAAATCCGTCGCCGACCTTGCGTGGGATATCTGGGTTTTCCTGAACCAGTTATCTCCCAACAGTGTTCCTCCAGCCGAGACAAGCTCTTAGATACCGACCGGTCTCCCGGTATGTGTGTTAGTGTAGTGCATATAAGTGTGTGTGTATGTAAGGGGAGAAGAGAGGACAAAGAAGAGGAAGGAAAGATCACGCGTTTGTTTAGTGTACTGCTCCGTCATTGGTATTTATCGGGGTAACAACGGAAAATGACCAATTCGAACAGCCGGCCTCCTCTAAAGAGCGATTGAATTCGACCTAGCTATCTGGCTAATGTCAATAATCCTGCCACCGCCGGAGCTCGAACCCTGGGACCTCCCGGTCAGTCACAGCAGTGACATCTGCCACCTCTCTCGGAATATAACTCTGGGAGTATCTGCGGCTGAGGCGTGACATTGGTGGGCGTGGGCGGAGGCTGGAGGCACGGGCGTGCTCGCGGGTGACGCACGCGGGGGCCGCACGCTGTCGACGTCGTGGAGCTGCCGAGCGGAGCCACGGGGTTGCACGTGGGAGCGGGGATTGCTTGGCAGAGCTCTGGGAAGAGGCGGAGCGGGGCGAGAGGGCGACGGGACGGAGTGGACACCCGACGTCCGCAAAAGGCGCGATGCATCGCTCTTCAGAGGAGGAGGAGGACGACGTATATGAGAGGTGCAGGGTGGGGAAAAGGGTGGGGGAAAGTGGCAAGGTGGAAGCCTGGTTGGGGTGGCGGAGCTGAAGTCTGGACTGGTATAGTTGAGATAGGATGAGACGGGCTTGGAACGGGATGGACACGGTGCTTGGACGGCGACGGAGCGTGGACAAGGCGGGTTAGGGGAGGGGATTGATTAATTGATTTACGTTATCCAACACATCAACAGCTACAATACCGATAGTTCTTTTCTGGTAGAAGGTGTTCCTTCCTCGTTAAATGGCAAGATCCAGTGCCGACCTACACGTCTTGTGGAAGATTTTTTCCCTTCCAGGTATTTCCCTCATCTTGACTCTGCCCCAACCGGTACAAGCTCTAAGCTCCCAACTGACATGTATGGTAGTACAGTGCATTTAAATGTATAAGACAAGGGGTGAGGATAGTGTTGTAGTGTAGTGTGAGTGCGTATATGCGTTTGTGTTATAGTAGAGGATAAGATAAGTAAGAGGAAGGAAAGACACCGCGTGGTCCGTGGCCCGTTTGTTAGAGTACCGCTCTGTCATTCGCCTGGTACTGTTCGGAGAAACCACGGTAAATACCGATCAGAGCAGACAGCTGCTAGTATTCTTCACCAGACAATGGATGAATTCGAGCCATCTATCTAAAGTGTTAAGTCCACCACCGTCGGTACTCGATCCACATGGTGGCAACGGGGTGGAAAGAGCGTGTTTGGTGTAGCCGGGGAGTGGCAGGGGAATGGAATTGGCGAAAAGGACGACTTCATGAGTCGCGACTGAGCCGGACTGGAGGTAAGAGCAGCGAGGATAGCCGTGATGGTGTTCATACGCAAAGTGTATCTCGAGTAGCCAATGCGAACGGCACCCGATCCACAGGGTGTCAACGGGCTGGAAAGAACGTTTTTTCCCAAACATATTGAAAATTACCGCAATTGTTTAAACAATTTCTTTAAACAATTCTTTTACGTTTTCCAAAACACGCTCATAGTCTTTACCACACGTATTTTGATATGCACCCAAAGTTTCACTTCTCTCAGACGGTCGCTGTCGGAGTTGGAGAGCGTTGCACTTTGAAACTCTGAAAGTAAAATACGCACTTTGGCAATGGGCCTCGACGTCAGGAAGAAAGCACTAAAGAGCGTATGACAGCGCACTGGACACATCGCCGGTATTCCCTTGCGTGCTCGAGTGCAAATCACGATGATTGCTGTGGAATTAAAGGAGAGGGATGTAGGCGGGTTTCTCCTGGATTCGTTTCTCCTGGATTCTCACCACTAACTATTAATAACGAGGGAAAAGAAAAAAAACAAGGAGAATGCTAAGGAAGTAAAGTTTGAGGTTAACCGCACTAAATAGCTAAGGGTAAATATTGATGCGTGTGGTAAATTGCTCGTGGCTCAGTTCAGAATTAGGACTATGAAGATGCCTACATTTATAGTTCCGTACTATATCGACGTAAAGCAACCAAACACAAGAACGAAGACCCACTCTTACCGTCCCCACTTTTACCCTTACGCCCTTTGAAGATTTTGACAGTCTGTCTTCTGTTGAGAACAATCGAAACAAGTTAAATATATCAAAAAACGCATATGACTGCTTCTTTTCCAAGAAATAACATTTCTTACTTTTACTTTTTTCTTGTGAAAAGGTGTTGCAAAAAGTATTGTACAACACACGGCCAACAACGAACTACGGAAACAGCAACGGAAACAACACATTTTAACAGCGTTTGTTAATCGCTCTTTGTAAGCCGAATGTTACTAATAACTGCAACTGTTAGCTGCATTTGTGCGTTAAACTTCTAGTTTGTATGGCACAGAGCACTCGTACGGTCGGTAAGATCCATAAACCAGAGAGTAGAAGGTGCTTTAGAACTTTGTCAAGCGGAAAAGAGGGGTAGAGTTTTTGGATTTTTATGGAGGTTAATTTCCAGTTCATTTCCAGTAATAAATTGATAGTAGCAAAAATTACATTGAGAAGGTGTTAGATCACAGACTCAATAAGGTTTCATAATTTTTAAAACTCAAATGAGGCATGAAGTTGATTAGCCACCAAACAGATCGCAGAAATCAATGGCTCAAGATTGACCTTGAGAGGGGAAATAGGATGGCGAAGAGCTCGGGAAACCGCCGAAGAAGAAAAAGAGGAGCGGCGGAGACGGCGCGAGCGAGCACCAGATCGTCCGATAAGCCGAGCAACGCGAAATGAGCGGCACACGGGTTGCGACACGCGCTTGTCGGCGGCCAGGGGTGG
>BOPP01000075.1:5698194-5717886 GCA_017312745.1 Gryllus bimaculatus
GTACCACTTGGTCCTGGATAGCTATCATGAAGGCTTCTGTCTCCGGAAAGAGATCCCCGTGCTGGAGTACCCCGTTTTGAAGGGTACTGCTTCTGCATTTGCCCGGTGACGACAGGTGAAACAACGTAAAACTACCGATCAGAGCAGCCGGTCGCTGGAATTCTCCTCCAAACAGACCGAATTCGACCTAGGTGACAAACCAGTGTCGAAAATCATGCCACTGTCGGGATTCGAACCTAGGACCTCCCTGTCAAAGAGACTGCAGTGACATCAGTTTATGGCCAGAGCATCTCTCCCGGTGCTGCTTCTGGAATGGCTGGAGAAATTTGGTAAGGATCGTGAAGAAGGGTGAGATCGTGGAGAACGGTGTGAATACAATCGTTCGGTACAGAGGTTACTGGATACCTAGAGTTTAGGGTTTTCTTAGAATTAATTTACAACGAAATCCTTATTTTTGGGAAACCGACGCCCACCCCCACTTGCACAAAAGAGTAGGGCGCAAAATTTAATCAGGCAAGACGGCACTCCGGTACCATTCTTTCGAATTTAACGGATGGAACGCTACCTCACCTGCGTATGTGTAGGAAAGATAGTCCCCGCGGGAAGCTATGTTGGCGAAAAGTGGCATTCAGATTCGAAAATTTAAATTGTAAAAATTTTCGGTAATTTCTTCTCTTTGGAGAGAATGGGGGAATTGCCGCCGCCGCTGCTCTTGCCGGCGGATCGCTGAGTGCGAAATTAATACACATCACTCCGGCAGCAGTTATTAACGCTGAGTAGGCACTCCACAAATATTTAAACATTCGCGCCCTTCATTTCGGAGTCCAGCTGTAGTACACGATACTGTGTGACGGGTACCTCTGTCGATCGCCATCTTCGGAAGCTGCCCAGGTCACATCGGTGGAAGCGGTTTTTTTTCCGGCGTGTATAGATTGGGGACCACATGGGAAATAAGAATTTAACTAATATGTAAATTGGGGACCGACCCAGTGAAAGACGTACGTCATTTCGGGACAGACTGTGTCATCCCCTTCCAGGTGAAAGTGGAAGGTGAAACTTTATTTTCGAAGAACATTTTCATTGCCATTATTTTAAAAACACTAGTCGCTTCCCAAATTTTCCAGACTTATTACTGGCATATTTCTTTCAAAATGTGATCCATTTTTTCGGCGTAATACGGTTTTCATTCAATTGAACTATTCGTTAATTGAATGCATTTTGCTTATCTTGTAATTATTATTTTCTTCCGTTTTCTCAGCTAATATTCTGTTACGCAGAACATGAAATGTTTACATTCTTCTAGTGCTTTCTTTGCTTTTCAATTCTGAGAGGCTCCCTTAACGCGCTTACGTGCTCAATCAGTCCTTTTTCTTACCTGGGTCGGTTTGGTCCGCAATTTACGTGTAGAATTAGAAGTTTCGAGAGAAAGGATGAAGGAATTCTTTGGTGCCCAATTTGCACACGGCTCATTAACCAACAGGGAGGTCGCTTACCGATGCTTACACAAACGCCGTCGCCCGCCCCTTTGTCGCCTACCTACCTGCACGCTGGGGCAGTGAACAAAACTATTCAGTGACGTCCGTTACATAGGACACTAAATGGGCGTAACAACACCAAGGAACAATGACAGACCAAGAATCAAGAGTAATTGCGTAACACTGGTAGGATTAGTTCCTTGCTATGTAACCCTATGTATCGGTTAATCGTAATTAATTCATTTAATTATATTATCATGAATCAGAAGTGGGTAAAAGTTCTCCTATACATGTGTGTTTTACACATTCTTCTTTCACGCATCCTACGACTTCAGAAAGGCAGTGCTAGTTTCGTTAATAATCCTCCATCCTCCTCATAATTAGCTAAGCAAACACATTTGAAAGTATCAAAAATTTAAATATTTTAAAAGAAACTGAAACCTGTGCCGCTTTTTAGTGTCCTTTTACATCATCTGTCGAACAGTTTAAACAAACAAATAAATTGGAGACCCTTTTGAGTCAAGAATGTAAATGTTCTTCAAATTTTAGGGCCGCAATACAAGCCAGATCACATAAGAAATACAAATTTTGCGAAACTGCTACTTATGGTATAGCTGCTAGCGTTATACGCAGTCAGACGGGCACGTTGTAGTGCGTTTGCAATTTTTAGAAGTCAAGGACACGCAAAACGTGGATGCTGACGATACAACATGTTAGAGGAAGTATATGGAACCAAAAAAGTTCCTCTTTTCCGGTATCAGGGACGCCTGGAGAGGCCGCAGCGGCTTCGGAGGGTGCACGCAATACGCGACCACCAGCGCGGTCTCCTTTCTTGGCCGAGTCCTCGAGAGTCACGTCTCGTAGCGACGCCGAAAGCGCTTCTTCACAAGCATCGATAGCTTGGCGACCAATCGACTTCGTCGTCTTCTTCCTCGACGGTTCCCTCATGGCCCACTCCTCGCTCCGAAATCGGGAAGGCTCTTCGATGAGGCCTAGCGAAGAATCGACTGCGTCGTCTTCTTCGTTGGTCGGTGAGGCTCCTTCTTCCAAGTCCTTCTTCGACTCCTTCTTCCGAATTCCTTTCTCAAAATTCGGAAAGGTTTCTTCGTCATGTTCGGTGAGGCTTTGAGATAAATCATGATTCATATTTACATTGCATTCCTTTGTTTTGATTTCTTTTAATTGTATTTTGCCTCCCGTTCAATGATTAAGTCAGTTGCAAAAGTTTCTTAACTGCATGTTTTATCATTCTGGTTGACTTTGCAGTCACGGCATTGTTTCAAACTATTTGTCACCATGTTAACATTGCAAATGTGTTTGTCTTCTCCGCTCTCTTGAGCCAAATTTGACTTTTCTTTCACTTGAAGACAGAGTGTGCGCTTAATTAAGGGCGCGCGATGAGCCTGTGCTCCATCCTCTGGTGCGTGCTGGAGAGAAACTCCAAGATCCGGTCGTCGTCCCCCCCCCCGTCATCATAGTCATCATCTACTATTTGCAGCAAATAACTCTGCATACTGTTTATTGCAGAAAGGCTATCTTGCATTTTGATATCATTTGATTTGTCAGTTTCTATCAGCTTTTAGCTCAGCACATATTTTAGCAGCTTTCTTTTGCTCATCATCACCTCTGACCAATCAATGTTGCGTTTACCTTTCAGGGCATTTATTGTTTTTTATTTTTCTCTGTCACTTAAATTAAAAAATATAACATTACGTAATACGTGCACTATTTCCCCCTAACAACACCGTTCTAATCATATCCCTTCGATATCTAATCATTTCTAGTTAATTTAAAGTTAATCCCTGACGCAATTTTTCTTTTGGTTTTTCTAACATGAAGATTAAGGGACTCTTAAAGAATACGGTATTGTAGAAGGTTTGTTTGTCGAATTCTAAATTTTCCCAAATACGAAACTTAAGAGTTGCGAGAAGTGTGTATCGTTGCAACATCACTAGATGCACCACCCCCTTACTGTGTGATCTATATTTTAATTTGTGTACAGTATGTGCCTGACCCTATTTAGGTTATAAGTCATTTTACAATTTTCATAGACTTTCCATGTTGCGTATTAGGTGCCTTAAGAAAGGCATAAGATTGTGCTATCTTTCTGCATTAAATTAATTCGCGCGCGTGATCTTTCGTGCCCATTCCATGTCCTATCCCACCTCTTCAACACTCATTTACATGCACTACACTTCCACACATGCCAGGAGCCTGGAGCTTGTGTGAGCGTGCCCCGCTAGTGGGAGATACCTGGTAGAGTGAAACCCCGACAGTCGACAGGTGCTGTATCTCACTATCTACTGACATAAGATCACGGCCACCTCCTGAGCGAAAAACAGGCACTACATTAACAGGAATAATGACCTTAGGAGGTTGTGCTATATTTCTGCGTTAAAGTAATAATTCCCGCGCGCGGTCTTTCCTTCCCATTCCTTGTCCTATCCCACCTCTTACTTCCACACTCACTTACACGCACTACACTACCACAGGAGGAGTTGACGTGCCCGGAATCACTAGAAATCAATCCATGAAAGAAAGCTCAGGTGGCGCGTTCCTCCACGTGCGAGGCGGAGAGCGCTCCACGGCCACCGGTCCGTCAGTCCGCGTGGCCACCAGCCCCGCCGCGCCGCGACCCAACGCGCCTCCGCCGCCGCCGCCGCGCCGCGCCGCCGCCGCCTCGCCCGCGAGATAACGCGAGGGCGCGTAAAGGGGAGGCGAACCTTCGCCCGCGAGCGCCGGCTAGTTAGCAAGTATTCGGCCAAATGATTTATATAGGGCGCCAATAAACATCGTAAGCGCGGCGCGGCGCGGCGCGGCGGCGCGGCGGCGCGCGGCGGGCGCGGGGCGGCGGGGCGGGAGGCGCAGCGGCGAGCTGGCGCCAAGACACGACCTTCCGCCCTTATCGCACGCCGACTTTGTGTGGGCGAGGTTTTGCATCGCCCTCTTCGCCAGCGCCTATCTCCGGAGCCCGCCCGAGCAGGGGAGAACTTGCGTAGAACGGCCCACGCTGTGGCCTCCGATCGCGGCGGCGCGGCGGCGGCGGCGGGTGGGAGAAGTGACAGCAGTGACGGTGACGAGTGGTGGCCCGGCGGAGGAGGGCTACGTGAGCAGAGTTGAAGCGGGGGCAATGTCTAAGTGATGTGGGGTGGATGTGGTCCGAACGGCAAAAGCGGACACAGCGCTAGCGCACAGTGGAGCGGACGCGAGAAAAAGGAGGCAAGGTGAAGTGGAGGCGGGACTCGGAAAGTGGTAAGGGCGTTGGAGGTGGAGGCGAAGTCGAAGGAAAGAAGGCATGGTGAAGGTGAACAACAGAGGGGAGATAAAGGAGGAGGGCGAAGATGGAGACAAAGGTGGATGAGAGGCGCAAAACGGAGGATGAGGCGGAAGTGTAACAAAAAGTCGAGAAGAAATTGTGAAGGCAACGGGGAGCGTGGACGGGTGCGGAGGTGTGGCGTGGACGAAAGCGGGTAAAATAAGGAAGCGCCGTAGGGGGCGGAGCGCGGGGGCGGCAGTGAAACGGCGAGGGAGCGGTGCGGCGCGTCGGTTGGCGGCACATCTTACTCGAACCTTTCCGGTCTTATCTGCGGGCCACTTACCCGCCGTTAAATAGCGCCTCGGGGAACGATCTTGATTAACCGCGCAGGGAGCGCCGCGGCTGGGTCGCCACCCGCGACGCCACCAACTGAGCACACCGCGCGGGACGGGGCGGGACGTGGGGGGCCTGCGCGGGCGGACCGGGGCGGCCGTGGGCCAGGGGCGTGCTGTGGCATGGGCGGGGCGCGAGGGCGTGCCGAAAGCGAGCGGGGAGGGGAAGAAGCGGGAAAGGTGAGGCGGGAATGAGGCGGGGAGGGGAAGGACGGGGCGGGCGGGGCGGGCGGGGCGGGGCGGCGCAGCGCGGTTGGGGCGGCAGGAGACAAAGGCAGCGTGGAAATGCAGCGAACGCGATCGTGACGGAATTGAGGGCGGTGGTTTCAACTGCGACGGATGATCCAGCACGGGAAGAAATATGTGATATATAAGACAAAGGAGATGAGTCTTCGAAACGAGGAAACTAGCTGTGTCTTCTTTAGTCAGATATTTGTCTTATATTTCCTAGGAACAATCAGTTAAGTGTGATATGCAGAAAATTAAGTAGTATAATATATTTGTATCATTTCTTCAATTGGCTCAAATCTTGTACTTTCAGACTTCACTTTACATTCTTCTCCTATATAGAAGATGTCTTCTATGTAGATGATGAGCTTTCTTTTTTCCTACCAACCATAGAAATACTATTTTGAAAGTAAAAAAATGATAATGAATGGAGACAACTGATGCATTGCATATGGATGGTAATTAATTTGAAAATAGAGGATTATGGAAGATGTCAATTACATTAAATAAGGGCGTCAAGGTGTTGGTACGAATGAAATAAAAATAAATATGAGTGATTGAAATATTAACTATCAGGAGGTGGATATAGATAAATAAGTGTTAGATTTTGCATTGATGGGAAAGATAATCAATTTGCGATTGAGGCTCACTGTCTTCGCTCTATTTTTTTTTAATTTAGTACTTCACAAAAGAAGATGAGTACGACGAGGAATGAACAGGAGACGAAAAGGACGCACAGAGCGATGGGAAAGAGCGGGCGAAGTATTGGCAGCGACGGCTCAATCTCAAAGCTCCGCGTCGTGGGGTTGTGGCGGAGGCGACGCTGACGGCTAGAGCGACCCGGAAGCTCCGGAGAATGTGGCTGTGCGAGCGGCAGATGCAAAGGCAGTGGCGGCGGCGGCGACGACCGCCGGCACAGTTATGTGCGCTATGTGTCTTTGCGACCGCGGCGGCGGGCGATGCGTGTTGACAGAGCCTGCGGGCGCTCGCCCTTTCGACTCTCTCTCTCTGCCCTCCCCCGCGCGCCCCGCTCCCACCCCGACATGCCGCGGCGCTGGAGTTTCGGCCAGTCAGCCGCCCCCGCCGCCGGACTAACAACTTGCTTCGGCTTTCGCCCTCCCGCTGTCACCCCTCAGCCGTTTTCCCCTCTTCCATCCCTTCGCCCTTTTGCCCAGTCCTTTTCTTTCCAACACACTTCCCCTTCGTTCACTTCATCCTCTTCACCTCACCCTTCCCTTCAGTGTCCTCCCTCACATCCTTCTTCCCCTCGCACTCTCGCTTCCCTCGTCCCTTCTTCTCCTCAATTCCTCCAACTACCTTAAAAATTCCCGAACTTCCTCTCCACCTCCACCATATATCCAATCGTCCATAAATACCTCCATCCTTCGTCCCTTCGCCCACTCCTTCTCAATTTGTGCATCCTATCATTCCACCACCCCTTTTCCTTTCTCTCTCCCTCTTTTCCTTCACCTCCTCCTTTCCGTTTTATTCCACTTTCTAACTTTCCCCGTTTTCACTTCATTCCCCCTTCTCCTCAATCTCTTCTTTTTAATTCCCCTCCTATGCACAACCTCCCAGCACTAACCATCTTGATATCATCCCTCTTTACATCTCCATCCTAGTCTCCACAACCCATTCTCGTCAATCCTTCATCCCTATTCTCCATCTCATGCTTTCTCTGCTTCACATTTCCCATCACTTTCTCCTCCTGTCATCTCCCGTTTCTCTAAATCTCTCTTCCCCTCACCCTATTTCTTCTCATCCCCCTTGTACCTCTCCTCTGCCCCCGCACGCTTCGTCTATCCTCCCCCTCCGCCGCTGCTGCTGAGGACACCCAACTGCTGGGAGCGTCCTCAGAACCCTGTCTCTCTGCGCAGTAATGCTAGCTCGCCCCTGTCTCAACCTCCCTCGATCTCATTGCGATGTTGAGTCCGTCGTCTAAGAGGCAGTCAAATGAGTACATTGTCTCTTCCATTAAGTCGCTCTCTAATAGGTTCCACAAGTTAATTGGTAATTTCGGTTAATCTGCTGGTTGAACTGATGAATTAATTTCATAATTTAAGAACAGAGCTCTTAAGTAGGATCGTTACTATATTTTACCTCAGAACGTTTTGATATCTTATTGTACATTTGAATCTTCATTGGTTGGGAATGTTCTCAAATTATTTCCTCTCACTATGTGAATGTCAATTAATTCGGATACGTTATAATACTTTTATAAAATATCATCAATGAGAAGGTAAATATGAATGATTTATGTGTGATTAATTTGTCTTTTAATGGCATCTTTCTCAAACATTCATTCCTCAGACATTAAAGTAAATGAAGCACTTTACTCAATATATTCAAATTGCACAAAAAGTTTTTTCTTCAGCAAGGTTTCCTTCTTCCGTATCAACTTGTAAAACTTTCTCTTATAATTAATAAGAAGTCTTTCTTGACTTGAATCCACATTTTTTAACATACACTTGTTTTTTACATTCACAAAAAGTTATTTCTTTATTTATAATAAGTTTCTAATCTTATTATTAAGAAATTATTCTACCTGTTGGTACATTTTTCGTTGTCATCACGATACTTACATATTACGCAGAATGTGAAAGACCATCTTGGGTGAATATATAGTGAGATTTTCTAAAATTGTCTAAATGAGTCTCAAAGCTCTTATAGGCTTGTTACTAATTCCATACGATTATAATTCTTCTATCTCTTTGAAACACTAGTAAAGAGAATCGAAATTCGTATGAGGTATATGACCGAAAAATGTGCTATCTTCCGGAACTTCTTCTCCTCCCCCACCTGAGGGAACTTTATGTGCGCGTCCGGGATGAGAAGTTGAGCCTGTTTGGCCGTTAGCGGTGGAATAGCCGGGAGCGCCAGACAATATCGTGGATCAGGACAGATGGCGGCGCCTAACCAGGACGCATGGCCGCGCCGCGACGCCGCCCCCGGCGACGCCAGATGGGCCCGCGCACCCACTTTCGAATACGCCGCCCCCCCCCGTCCCGCCCCGCCCGCCTCCGGCCCGCACACTCACGCCGTCCGCCCCGCCCACCGCCCGTCAATGTCCCGTCCCGTCCCGTCACAACCCCGCCCCGCCCTCCGCCCGCCCGCGCCCCCCCTGCCCCGCCCTGCCGCCCCGGCCGTCCGTCCCGCC
This sequence comes from Gryllus bimaculatus, assembly GCA_017312745.1. Taxonomy (NCBI): domain Eukaryota; kingdom Metazoa; phylum Arthropoda; class Insecta; order Orthoptera; family Gryllidae; genus Gryllus; species Gryllus bimaculatus. The sequence goes on from BOPP01000075.1 coordinate 5,706,703, forward strand.
ACCGCCCCCTTCCCACCGTCCGTCCGCCCCGCCCCCGCCGCCCGCCTGCCTCGACGAAGGGAAGACGTCGCCTTTAGCAGCGCTGCTAGCTCGCATCGAGGAGGTGCAATGCACGCTTCCGTCTGGATTAGGTGGTATGTAACAGCCATCAGTGTTTTAGCTACTATTTCTTGCATATTTACCGAGCAAAGTGGCTCAGGGCTTAGCGTGCTGACGTCGCATTCGAGAGGCCCGGTTTGATCCCTAGCCCGGCCATCGTGACTGTGATTGTCGTGGTTTCCCTCGGTCATCCAGGTGAATGCTGGAATGGGTCTACTCAAAGGCCACGATCGCAAACCGGCGTCGCTAGCTGAATTCGTTAACTACGTGAAGACACGAAGGTTAAACGAATTCGATATATCGCGGGTTCCTGGTTGGGTGTCCGACTAGGAACTCCGGGATCTAACGGCGCCTAGGACAATTGCCGTTCACTGGGCATACAATGGTTAAATTTAAATACAAATTCTTAAATATTTGTAGGAGCTTCGTCGTACAGGAGAATCATTAGCAACAAATAAGCGTGAAGAGAATACACGATTCGTGAAGTGAATGCTGAACACACTGCATTGTACTAAGATGAAGATCATTATTTTTGTTTTAATTCTGCTTCTTCACCTTCTCTTTACCCCATTCTTTCTTTTTCTTATTCTTCAGTTGTATAGGTCTGTAGAACAGCAGTTTGCTTATGAAGTAGTTGTATAAGCATTATCATACTGGTATGTTAATATTGCATAATATGTTATTGTGCACCATTATGAGGTACGGAGGTGTGCAAATTATTAGACCAATCGCGAATATTAGCAAAAACATGGTCTACAGAATATTTTGTTTCGTTCACTTTGAAGCCTGAGATGTGTAGCACCATGTCAGTTCGGGGTGCTGACAGGATGCACACCACCCTTGAATTAGCACTAATACAAAAAAAATCAAAGAACACAAGTTCATCCGAATTACAGAAGTAATTTCCTTACAATGATTTTGTCTTTAAGTATTATGATGCATCATGTTATTGAGAAAAGTCTCTAACAATATTTCTTGAAATGAATACATCTAGTACAAACCGCCTGGAAACGTAAATTCTATGAGAATCTGAAATAAATATGGCTATCAAACATCAGTACCTATACAATTCAAAGACTTCTAAGAAAAAGATACACAAGTATTGACCCCACGAGACGATAAATGTGGCAATTATGGTGGTGATTATCTGACATAATATGGAAGGAAAAATAGAGGAACAAAAGTTGAATCTTTTAGATATAGATTTCCCGTGACATTGTCTTCGTTTTGTGGACGACCTTCAGTGTGAGCGTACTTACTTTCCGAACGTGTCTCTAATAATGTAGAGTTCCGATAATGAGCAGCGATTGGAACTGAGAGTTGGGTACCTCGGATTACCAAAAAATCTGATTAACGGAAATATAACAGAATTTTCAACCACAATGTATATCGACGTGAAATTTATGGTGCCGATACTATTAAAATTACAGACACATGAATGAGAACAAACCGGTCACAACAATGTAGCAGACACTGACACTAGCACCAACTGCCTCACATGTGACTTTCGACGCAGTATGGCTAATCCGTCAAGAGCCAGCACTTGATTATAGTCGCTGGTTTGGCAACTTGGCGAAGACATCATGTTTTTTTCCATCTCGGATCAGTGCCGGCGATAAATATGGGCAGACCAGGCAATCGCCTAGTGCCCTACAGGTCAAGTATGATGGCCATCGTCCGATTATTGTCGCTAAATGTTCAGAACTAAACTTTAATGCTACAAGAAAATGATTTTGTATTAATTATTTACAATATTAGTCAACAGAGCATCAAAAATACTACTGATGTAATTACAAAGGCCTAGTCTATTGGACGACGCGTGTTGCAAATGGCGTATACCGGAATTAGGCACGCGCACGATACGCTGGCTAGTCACACAATGTAATATAGAGTTTTAGAAACGAGGAGTGAGGGGAAGGGGTGGGGAAAGTTTTAGGCCCTAGCTGCGTCATCTGACAGACGACACCGTAGTAATCCTGGGTTATACGCTACTTGTATTGATTGATTATTTTTATTCTGAATACATCAGCAGCTATGGTCAGTGTGTGTGGTGCATGTTACACCCAGGGAGAAGGCGGTGTCCCCCCCTCCTAGATCGCTCCTACCGGCACTAGCACCTAACTCCCAGCTTGCGACTGGTCTACTGATGTTTGTGGAAAGGGACGAGTATGAGAAAAGAAAGATCACGCGCGGTCTGCGAATGATTTGTTTGGGTAGTATTACGACATTGGCCAGGCATGGATGGGAGAACCCACGGAAAACTACAGGTCAGAACAGCAAGCCGCAAAGTTTCTCCTCCACACAGCAACCCAATTCCGCCTAGCCATTTTGTTCGTGTCGAAAAGTCGCCACCGTCGGGATTTTAACCCCAGAACCTTCGAGCCGGAGTCTTTGCAGTTGCCTTAGTTGCCTTCAGTAATTTTGATAGATCCCGAATTATTATATTTTATAATATTTATTTTAAAGAAACCTTTCCATTCTAAACAAACCACATTGTATTTTATTTGTAATGTTTTAATGTTATATAGTAATACTATCTCTATCATGTAAAATTCCGTTCAGGCAAAATATTGAGATTGGTTTTCATAGAGTTTAGAAAGGGCTCATAGTATATAAATCTAAAAATTCTACAAATATTGAAGTGCCAGTTGTGGTTAAAATATTTTTCAAGAGGACAGCAATTTGCTTTTTTATCTCTCTATTGTGAGTTTACAATCTCGAGGATATGTGAAACCAATTCTGCAAAACATGATGATAATTGCTAGCGGGTTTTTATATAATGGGATGGATATGTGGATTTTCTCTCCACTATCAGTTACCATTACTAACTATTGAGTGAATTGGCACATTCATTTCACAATTACCAAGATGATAACAATGTTTAAGCTCATTACCCCGTATTTTCCGTTTCCAATCATAACATATAGTTTTATATGGAAATATTTACATATTTGGTGAGACACAATAGAGAGAGTACTTTAAATACAATACATGTATCTATGCTGAGTTCGTATTTAATGAGAAGAATACGTCATTTGAAGTATTTGTTTTGTTTTCTTACTTTTAGCCCGTGTCTGTGTTTATCCTTGGTTTCTAGTTTATCTTTACTTTGCGCTTCACATTTAGCGCCCTCCACGTCATCGCAGGTCCTCGCTTCCTAGAGGACTGCTGAAAGATGCCATGGTGGAGGGTGGGCAGAAGCACTTCGTTGTCGGCGGGAACGTAAGCTTCGGAATTGAGACAAATGTTTCAAATTATTAGAGGTTTTACACCCTTTTGGCTTTACACGCGGTCAATAAAGAACCCCTGGGAGTGTGTTGCGTTGGCTTGGAGGTCGTATTTTATCCTCGAACGACTATAATGCTTAAAATCGTGGACGCGGCAAATAAAAGAATGGGCCCTGAAGCAACCTTTTGGTTGACAAGGTAATTTACTTTATCAAATTTTGTCCCGGGGACACAAATCTTTTCGGCGTATTTAGTATTGTTGTAATACAGACACAATACTTTATTACCACGCTGTGCCTCTTGTTATTCAGCTCCAAGCGATACAATAGGAACGGAAGAGTAGATCATATCAAGTGTGGATTTCATACGTGTAGAACCAAGTGTAGTAAGACGTTTTACTGACGTAAGACTATAATTTATGAGACGTTTCCTTTTCATCAAATCTTGTAAAATGTTCCTAATAAACATAAATTATGAAATTAGTAAAAGTAAGAATGTAAGTAAGTCAGTGAATGTAGTAAGAGCTAAAAGATAAGTGTAAAATGTTGAACATTTTAGTCCCATTAAACCTGTTCAATCAAGCAAATTATCTATGGTCCAAATGCGTACGCTCTTTCAGATACAAAATAAACGAGTAATGCTCCACAAATACGTAATAAAGTACTATTAGTCTTCCTTTGCGTACTGGGAAACAAGTGAAGTATATTTGTAATGTGTGATCCAAACTTGGTATTACGTGCTCAATTTAAACACAGTGATCTACGATATACTGCATAAAAATTGTAATACACAACAGAAACCATTATCATATAGACCCTGGTCAATAAAATGATTATTAGATACTGACAGTTGATTGACATTTTAACGATAGTGCTACTTAACTACTACGTAGCTTCTTTAGCATAGCTGCAGTAGAAGCATGGTACAGCCCGATTTAGCCAGTGATCTAAATTCGGAAACTTTCTTTTAAAGAAAAATAAGATCATTGAAAAAAATTGATTATTTAAATTGGTTTAAAGAACTTATTTAATTTCTTAGCGAGGTGGTCTTAAATCAAGACAATAAATTTAAACAGCACATACATTGCCTTTTTGCGAAGTTCGTATTCCTAAGTAATATAAGTAATTAATTTAAAATCATGAATACATTTTAATGAAGATTAACTAATGGAGGTTTGTATGCAGGAAAACTCTTGTGAATACCTCACGTTGTATCAAGTGCATTAATTTGCCGAAACTAAAAATTAAATTCAGATAATAAAGCTTAAAAAATATTTAATATTCAACTTATTTCAAATTGATGTTTTTATCTGTTTTTCAAAAGCAAATTTTTTTGTACATTCTGTCTTCACAAAGTATTTTTCTGAGAACTGCCTAGAATATCCATGCTTCTTAGAGAGAAATATTAGTTGACGCTAAATGCATACGCAGCAAACGTAAATAGCCTAATCAACATTCCATTTCGTTTTTTCTGGTCTTCCAAAGTCGTAGATCTTTTTTATTCCGCAAAGAAGCAATGAGTCGACCGGTAGCGGTTACCCACCGGATCTCTCTAATCAGTGTGCGCTGCAGGAAGAGCTGCACTCCCTCCTGTGATCAGTCCCTTGAGCAACTGGCAGGCGACATGGACGAGCAGCCTGCGCCTCAGCAACAGTCAAAAGCACTAGAAATTGGAGCATCTTCCATTCAAGCAGGGTGTAGCCCTGACGGTTCACAGGAACGTAGTTGTACCGAGACACGTATGAGACAACGCCGTGGCTTTGATGTACCGGAGGAATTGGATGATGATGCTCAGAAGGCAGGAAATCAAGAAAAGACAGGTTAAAAAACTCCGACCAAGTAGTGAATATTCAATTGTTTTTCGAAGAACGACAATTTTCCAATTCATCCCACAACCCCCGCACGAAATGGACATCCAACTAATATTTACAAGCAATTGAACTAATTTCAAACATGCAAAATATAATGCATCTGACAAGTATGGTACAACACATTCATGTTAATCGTTATTCTAACAAATGAATCAAGTGTTTTTACATTTTCGTGTGTCCTTTAAGATGTGTTTATGTGAAGTGTTATGTTTGAAATAAATTGAGTTTGTAACAGGTACTTTTGTTTCTCTTTTTTATCTAATAGAAATCAATGATATTCATTTAACTTATGTATCATTCAAGTGCAGTATAATTGTTCGCAAACAATGTTCCAATATTATTAAGACAGCAGTTTTCAGGCAGCATGATTTTCTTCAAGTGTTTTTGAAAGTAAATGCGTTTTGTAATGTAATATTTAGTCAACTAATTCAAACGTTCATGTAAAAAACATAACCCAAACGGAAACTCTTTTGAACTGAAAGCGAGTGAATCATTTGATGCTAGGTCGAAATCAGCACTTACCTGGGGCATTACATAACATTCTCTTTCGGAAGTTAATACGAACAGTAAAGAGATGCCATAACAAAATATGTTTAAGAAAATCAATAATCATTTAATCTTTCTAAGAAATTGTCGAACAGTACGTCCAACTCATGAATTATTATTGCTTATAAGATTCTGCGGTGTTTCTATTTCCGCCCCGGTTACATGGTTATTATACCAAATAAAAAATCAACATAATTTGAAAGCAAATTAAGTCAACATCAACACACTCTTAACATACACTTTACCGAACGATTAGTCACCTGATACAAAGAAAAGTATGTATCTTACACATTGATATCGCAATTTATTGATTTCGAAGAATGTGTCCTTTTGTATTTAGAAAGCATAAATTATCTGTAGCTTGTAACGTTCAGTTATTTTTTGTTATCTCTAGGGTGTACATTATGCACTGAAGAAATCATGTGGTTCAAATTCGGCTATTTTCCACCTAAGAAAGTGGTGAGAACATGACCCAATCCTAACAAACCACGTGCAGATGCAAGATGATGTTTTACGTCTCTTGAACGAATGAGATGCAATAAACAGGTTTCGGTAGCAAACACCTCATGTTCGAGAAACAGAGTTATAATGTGTATCAAGATTATCCCCTCAATATTTTACTGAAAATATCAAAAAATATATTTGTCATTTGTTGCAAATACTAAAGCCTTAGTAGGCAATTTTGGTACCCGGAACACAGGAGGGTTAAATTGTTTATAGCTGAACATGGCCATAATGTTTTTCATGAAAGTTGTGCATTACTTTTCGTTCAGATAAATCAGAAGTTAATACTGTCATGGTTACCAAGAAGTTGTTTATTTGTATTTGATTAGTTCATTCAATTAATCAATGAAATTATTATTTCAGTTCAAATTGTTTACGATAGAAATCTACTTTTATAGTCAACGCAATTTTTCAACCAACGTATTTTGACACTAAGTAGTTCACTAACCAAAAGTCCCTCACTTTTAACAGAATTTCTATTAAAGAGAAAATAATAGTGTGATGACCTGCACTTTCACTAGCACGTTTACTACAGCAAATGTACTTTCACTACATGTCACCATGAACAATTTGAAATACAAATAAACACATTCTTAGTTACCGGTTTTTCGGTCATGTTGCTATATACATGTAAAATCACAATACTGTTGAGCTAAACTTGCGAAATGGTTGATCGCATGTTCAACAACAATGTATGTGTTAAGTCGACGCATTCCGAGAAAGTTCGTTCATTTCTTGAAATTGACGTTTGTGGAATATTTCTCTCACCCCAAATCCCGAGCGGGTATTTGACCCACTAGAAAATTTTCATGCGGGTAGAGCTACCCATATTATCCGCCGGGCGTTGCACATGGTCGTGGTCCGAGAGAAGTGCCTCAGTGCATCACTGATGTCACTGCAGTGCGTTTGACCGTTAGGTCCTAGGTTTCCATACCTGACATCGCTTGTTTTTCGACACTAGGTAGGTCGAATTCAGTCGATGTCTGGAGGAGAATTCTAGCGGCTGGCTGCTCTGATCGGTAGTTTTCGTGTTTTCTCCGATCAACCCCACGCGAATGCTGGAGCAGTAACCTAACATCCGGCCACGAACCGCATGCGATCATTCCTACTTCTTCCTTGTTCTATCCTCACCCCTTGCACACTCTCTCACAAACTACCCTAACCCACATTCCGGGAGACCGGTTGGGGGTTTAGAGCTAATCCTGGCTCGGGCGGTGCCCCACTGGTGGGAGATACCTGGTTGAGGAAAAATGCCGCTATGCGGTTTGTAGGTCGGCTCCGAATCTCGCCATACAGCGCGGGAAGATCACCGCCACGTGCCAAGGAACACGCATGCACTACACTTACGGGACTTACGGCCTCGTTAGTTGACGCGCCCGCAATCACTGACAACCGCCAACGACCCACGGTGACGGAGGGGCGGCGCCGCTGCTTCCGGGCGCCGCGCCGCGCGTGGCTGAGATTTTGCCGGCGGCGCCGCCACGTGCGCGCGCTTGCGGCCGCGGCTGCAGCCCTTTGTCCCAGCCCCCCTCCCTCCCCTTCCGACTCGCGCAGCCCTTCCCGCGTCATTCGTCTCCTTGGCGCCCTTATCGCCCCGCCGAGCTGGCAGCGGGCGATCGTGCTCCGACGGGAGGAACGGCACAGCCACCTCCGGACTGGTAAAGACCTGCCCGCTCGAGTTCTCACACCTTCTTTCAGTCGGGAGAATGGAAAGTGCGGTTGATGGGTATCAAGAGGACGGTGAGCTGAGAGGCACTATGACAGGCAAGTTGTCGCGGTTGTCGGTACTTGAACCGCCGCGATTATCGACTCCGCTGTCTTAGCTAGGTTGAATTCAGACGCTGTCCGGGGGAAAATTCCAGAGCTGACTGCTCTGATATGTAGTTTTCCGTGATTTCTTGCATAAATTTCCGAGGAATGCCGGAGTAGTACCCTCGCAAACGGTCCATGAACCGCGCGGGTCTTCCCTTGCTCACTCTTGTTTCTTTCTTTCCTCGTACACACTCCTCCCATCGTTCATAATCTACGCCAGATGTGTATATCTACGGATCTTCACCTTGACTTCGTATTCTTTACTCTTTGTCACAATCCTACTCCGTGTATCATAATGCTAGGGCCAATGATACCTTAATTATTATATTTTCTTACATTTGTCTCGAATTCTCACATTTATTAAATCATGTATATTAGGTTGAGCCATAATTTCAATTGTTGACTATGCCTCCTCTCCTCCTCTCTTGTTTGGGTTGATCTAATTTCTGTATTATACTATCTTGACATAATTATTTTGTTTCTGAAATAATATAAAAAGCCTTTATAGATAATACAGAAAGTTATTTGATACTTGATGATTTCAGTCTCCGGCAGTTTTCCGAAACTGTGATGATATTTTCCAAGCATATGTGTTATCAAAATGAATTTTATGAAATATATTGCTCGATTTATACTGCAGTATTTTTTCCGCGTGTTGTTTTCTCTTTTAAACGGCAAATTGTGTTTGGGAAAATTAGAAAGAAAATATAGAAGAAATAAAGGCCCTTTTTGTTAATTTGTAATTGCTTACTATTAGTTTTTGGTTTGTGTATTCAAATACAATGTAATTCATCCACACCCCAAATTGTTTCGGATTGTATGAAATATTTGCTTCCCAAACGTTGAGAAATAACAATGGTTATAATTCAAAAATATCGTACTGCGTTGTGATCATTCAAATTTACAAGCTTTAAAAAGCTCTACTAAGTAAACTATGTCTCACGACAATAGTTACATCATGAAATATAATTCTGGATTTGTTTCAAAGTATATTTGTTAGTACCAACTAATTATTCAAAATATCAACCATATGTTACTTATGAATGACAAATGTGATTGTTAACTCTTCTAAATTTGTTTTTAATTAACAAACAAATTTGGAGTTCTCACATTTTGTTAAACAATTTGTTGATATTTATGATAATAAAACTGGGAAACATAATGCGAAATTTCGAATTTCAGAGCTATAAACTGTACTAACCGTAAATTGTACAAAATCAATATTCAATTTCAACGAGAATCAAATTCCAACATTTTACTAAATATACGAGAGCCATAAACTGTATTTCGAATGAAATGTAATTATGGTTCATTTATGTGGTTTAGAAAAATGTTACTAAATTAATTGTAATTCGTTATTTCTAGTTTAGGTGCACAGAGTATGAAGAATTGTGACAGATACAATTATATTACTATACTGCTTCAAAATGACCAATGTAACAACTGAATAAAGGCGAAACGTCATTCATGCATTATTACTAATTCAGAAAGTCTAGCATTATTACTAATTATAGTCAATGTTTCTTGTAAAACGGAGGAAAAATAAGTTGTGGTATATAGATTACCCAGAGATCTCAAAAGTGATCTTACCCTATCATTTCTGTGATATCATTGAATGGCAAATACTGCTTCAGAATTGCTCATGTTTACGAAAGCGACAACTTCCAAGTTTATGAAAATCACAATATTTAAGTAGTAATTAGTAAGCATAAAATTTGAATTGATAGCTACATATCTAAGTAATATTTCTTGAATTTTGAGCGGAATGCTACTCGAATAGAAAATTCCAATCATGGACGCTGAGAGATGATCGTAAGCAAAGATGAAACTTTGAACGGCGAACCTGGGGGAAAGATTTATGTATCGTGATCGAAACGGGATTTAAATTTAATAAAAACAATATTCGAAGGTTAATATTAATAAGATCGCTGGTGAGATAGATACCTTCAAATAAATAAGTAAATAAAAAGTGTTGTCCAGTATCAAAAATGATTCTGATAATGGACCACACCTATAATTTACTTAAATATTCAAAGGACTTGAATGAGAGTTAATTTAAATATTTTATAAAACATTAAATAAACAGTATAAAACAAAATTTTACTTTAATTTACAGACGTTATTAAGCAAAATATTTTAGAATTCTATAAATTTGGAGCATGTTTTTACTTGGAATGCCAATTACTACAATGTGCTAACTAGGGAGCGGATAGTGATGACCTAAAACATCGCCAAAAATGATTAATAAAATGCTGCAAAAATGATTTTAAAAAAAATAAAAATATATTTTTAAAATGTCGTAAGGGCGAAGAAAAATGTCGTTAATGTGGTCAGAACCAGTTCATATGAACACCTCAAGCTGTTCATATGATACTGAGTTATCGAGGATCCTTACTTTCGTTCAAGTAAAGTCAGCTTGAAAACGTTTCGTGTGGACTGCTCTTTAAAGGAAACTTCTTTGGTTTAGTCTTAAGTCTTTAGTTTTCCCGAAGTCGGCTGACTCGACAATGGTGCTGATATGCATCACAGGAACCTTAGTTTACATACAATTTCTGTCATTACAATTTCTGAGCAAAGAAATAAAATAAGTTACTGAATAATTCTGTTCAGAACATCGGTGGCATCTCCTATGTATTATTTGTAGTAAGTAGGAATTGAAATTATATAAAAAGCGATGAAATCTGACAAACATTCTTTAAAAAGGACGGCAAAAGGTAAAAAAATACTTAATACACGAAAATTGCAAAAATCACTATAAAAAAAGTGGGCCGTTTGCTTCCGACATAACATAAAATTAATGTTTATAGTAAAATACATTTTTTAAATAAAAAGAAAAAAATACGTTTCATTAAAATCTGTCCCCTGGTGATAATTTATAGATATCTAGTTCAATAATGTGTTCAATAATGTCACATAGCAAATTGCTGTTTCACGTCTTTGTTCTTTCCTTTGTAATAAAATTCTAAAAATGAACATTGCTGTTGCAGAGGTATAGCCAGTGAGTAGTAGTATCCAGCGCAAACGAAAACTGAACCTTCGCAAACCCAGAGAGTCAGCGACGCTGCGATCGGAGACGGTGGCGCCTATCACCGGAACGTAGACGCGGGGGCGGGGCCGAGAGCGGGG
>BOPP01000075.1:5727429-5743386 GCA_017312745.1 Gryllus bimaculatus
CGAGAGAGATAATATCTTTTCAGGCCTTGTGATGAAACATACACATTCCTAAATTCTGGAACTTGGTGGTTACATCATGGAGATGTGCGTTCTTTGAAATATATTTTGTAACTTTTCCAGAGAACCCATTTCTTAACCTTTTTTAAAAAATTAAATTTTTGAAATTCTTGTTTAATTTTTACATTTACAGAATTGTTGTCCAAAGTCGCCTCCGAGACGCCAAAAACCAACGTGGGGGTTGTACAATATATATTCGTCCTCAAATAAAAGTTTCTGAGAGAATGCAGTTTGAAACATTTATTTCCACTTGTCCTTTCTGGAAAAAGAAAGAAACCCCTCAAAAGTTTTTTTCGGTTTAAACCAATTAAATATTTCATTTAAGTTCACTGAAGAAACATCCACTTCACCTTGGTAGGCACAATAATGAAAATATTAGCATGTGAATTCTTGAAAAGGTAGGATATATGGTCCTCCAAAGAAGTAATCAGCTCGTAAAAGAATGTTTTGATAATATGCGTGTTGATGTTGCAAACTCCACGGGAATGCGAGGGAATCAAGCAGGCTTGCTTCCCCTCTCTTCTCTCTCTCACCCCCATTTCCCCGCCGGGCGAGTCTGGAGCTCCGCCAGCCCAGCGAAACCCTTCTGCCGGGCGGCGTCGTCCCAGCGCGTCTTTTTCGCGCCCCGCCCACGCCTTCCCGCTCCCCTCCCCGACTCCCCTCCCCTCTCCACCGCGCCCTCTGCACGTCGTCGCCTCCGCCTCGTGGTCCCACCGGACTGGCCGCTCCGCCCTCTCGCTGGCGTCATCACACTACCTCGCCTGGGCCCCTCCTCCCGGCCCCGTCCCCCTGTTCCCGTCCCCGCTCCGCCTCCTGCTCTCCCCCTCCTTCCGTCCTGCCCGCTCCCGTCCCCGCTCCCTTCCCCGCTCCGTCCCCGCTCCCCGCTCCCGTCCCCGCTTCCCGTCCCCGCTCCCGTCCCGCTCCCGTCCCGCTCCCGTCCGCTCCCCCCCGCTCCCGTCCCCGCTCCCGTCCCCTCCCGTCCCCTCCCCGTCCCGCCTCCGTCCCGCTCCCGCCCCGCTCCCGTCCCCGCTCCCGTCCCCTCGCTCCCCGTCCGCGCTCCCGTCCCGCTCGCCGCTCGTGCTAGCGCATCTCCACCTACTCCACTCGCAAACGGTCTAACCGATTCCTTGCGTTCCGTTTACTGCTTTTGTCCACTTCAACCGTATAAAACTATCCTTTGGCTCATGTCAATTAGATTTCTACTGTTCTTTTCTACCTATTCAGATTTTTTTTGTTGTCTGAGCTATCTCATTTGCACCTGTTGGAATTTAGAACATACCAGACTACTTCCTATTCAGTCTACCTACTCACCTTCTTAGTTTTTCTTTGTGCTATATTCCACCATTATTGCGCCTATCACCACCGTAACTTCCACGCAACCACTCTGATCAGAGACTTTTGTACGCACCTTTCGTCAGTGACAGGTTCCTGTCATGTCATGTCATCAGTCCCTTTTGCAGCTCTTCTCGACTCTGCACTCCCACCAGATATACTCCATCTGACTTCTTCCCCTTCTTCCCGCCAGCGCCCTGAGCCCCTCTTGTTGAATCCACACCCCGAACCCCCTGTCCGGCAGTCTCTTCCGTCTTTGCCTCATGCCGTGGCCCTCTTCCACTTTGCGTCTCTGGCGGTCTTCTTCGGCTCCACTCTCGTCGGACCCCGCTCACCATTCTTCCTTGTAGCGTCGCGCGCGTCTGCCCCTCCCGTCCTCTTCCTGGGCTCCTCCGTTCCCTGCATCTCTTCTCGCCCCTGTTCCTCCCACCTCGCCGCGTCCCCGTCCTATCCCCTCCCACCATCTCCCCTTACCTGACACGCCACGCCAGCCTCCACTACTGCTCCATCCTCTTCTTCTCGTTCTCTGCCACGCCCACCTCCGTCACCCCCACGGAATCAACGGCAAGTGTCTGCCAGTCCCCTCCTTGCCCCTCCCGAACCTGCTCGCCACCCCTGCCCACATATCGCCGCCTCCTATTCGCGCCTCGCCTCCTTTCCCACTCCTCTCGCACCAGCTTCCATTTTCACTCAGCCCCAATCCTCGCACCTCTATCTAGCTCCCCTCTTCCCCGCCCAGCCTCAACTCAGCCCGCTCCGACCCCGCCCCCACCCCGGCCCCTTCTCAACTCCCCGCCCCATCCTGCCCCCCTTCTGCATCTCCGTCCGCATTCCGCGTTCTCTCTTCCCCCACGCCTGTTCCTCCCCGCCGGACTCCCTCCCCGACGCACTCCCCGCCACCCCTCCCAGTCCCGCGCGTGTCCTCGCCGCCTTCCCCGCCTTGCTCGCCCCCGTCCGTGGGGCGGCGGCGCGGCAGCGGCGGTGGCGGCGGGCGCGCGCGCAAGTGTTCGGGCCGGGCGGCGCGCGGCGGAAGGCGGCGGGGGGCGGCGTCGGCAGCGTCGGCGTCGGCGGCGACCCGCGCCCCGATAGGCCCGGGCCCCGAGTGCGACATTAGCCACAATGCGAGCCCTTATCTGGTGGCGGCTGGGGCGGCGGCGGCGGCGGTGGAGGCAGCGGCGGCGCGCGCGGTAAGAAGGATCAATAGCGGGGAAATAAGTGCCATCCATTACGGCGCGCCGAGATAGCGCGGGGTAATTGAGTGGCGCGCCGTGACAGGCGATTTGCAACCCCAACGGGCTGCGGGCGGGCGGCGACGGTGGCGGCGCTGGCGGCGAGAGCTGCGGCCGGCTAACGACCACCGTATGAGACGCCCCGCCGCTCCGGCCCGTCCCGCCCCCGCCCGCCCCCGCCGCCCCCGCCGGCCCCGCCCCCGGCCGACGGCGCCGGCGGCGGCCAAGTGACGTAAGAACTGCACGGCTGCATCCGGACGCGGTCCCTGAGGTACTCCGCGCGCGCTCGCTAGCGTCGTTTGCGACTTTCTTTCTGTCGGCGACGCCGCTGCTTCGGCCTTGTTTATTCTAGGTTGATGTGAAGTGGGGGCGCTCAGCTAGGAAGAGTGATTTGAATCTAAAACATGCCCTTTATGTCGTTCACACTGAGTGATGTGGGAAACTACTACAAACGACAATTTACTCAATATTATCTCCCTACTTAACAACTTACATTCTCTAAGTGCTTAGGGAAGATAATTATAAAATTTAGCAAGTTTGATGCTTCTCCCTTGAGTATAAGCGGAATTTTTTTTATTTTAAATTTATGTGCGTTATTTTTGTGTTGTTTATTTGATCTTCCACGAATTGCTTTTACCATCAATATGCTGTAGTTTTGTATGCTCCTTAGATGTGCTTTCATGATACTGGGTGAGTGAAACCACAGCTCCTAACATCTTAACATTTTCAAATGAAAAAAGTAAAAAGTGTACTCCATATAATCTCCAGAATTATTTATTACAATGAAGGTCTATACAAATTTTGTCAGGGAAGGCAATCGTGATATTTTGTTCTGATCATGCTTCTCTAATGATTATTCTTCAGATTTAAAATTTAAATAAATTAACCCATTGAGAATTCAATGGAACAGCTAATATCATTGCTGTCAAATCACTATAAATAAACTAATAACATCTCATTGTATTTCACGTTAAAGACTTCGTAATTAAATAATTGCAAAAAATATTACATTTTCTCATTATGACTTTATAAACATTTATAAATGACAAATAACAAAGAATAAAATGTGATTTTGCAATATCTCTATTGAAAATTATTCTATCTCGTTATTTACTTCGTAATTACGACAGATAAACGATATAACTATTTATTTTAATTGTGATTAGGATAAATGTGGTGCCCCACCCAGTGTTTATTTCTAGTTTATTAGCCAACACAATGAACAATGGAAATCAAACAAAAAAAACTATTGTTTTCAATATTGAGTACACTTGTAGACCATTTATTTACAATTTAAATAATATTGTCAGTATGTTCATGAAATCATAATTGAACCGACAGGAACACATGCTGGTAACAACTTGACATATGTGATATTTTTTAAACGAAAATTCATACATTTGTTAAATAATCATTTCAATCTGAAGATGATTCCGAAACAGGAAACGAAACGCTGTATGGAATGAGTGTACATTAACAATACGTTCTTCAATACCTCAATTAATTGCCCGTTCATAACGTTTATAGTAATAATTATTCTTCCCTGCCCCATTCTGTGTTCGCGCATACTAGGCATCTAATGCACAAAGTAAACCTACTCAAAGAAATTATTTTCCCTCACTGCATATCTTTCACGATATCCTGGTGAAATAATATCATTGTAATAAAGTTGATTTTCGTGAAAGCGTTAGTGAGAAAATAAGTAAAAGAGTATATATGTTGTTATTTATTATAGAACATGTATAATAAACCCAGATTATTTTACGAAAACATTTTCGAATTACTATTAATTAAACAAAATTATTCATCGTTTAATGCAAGAACAGGTACCCCAATAATGCCATCCGTAGTTTGTTATCATTATTTACAAAATAAGTGAAAGAAATCAAATAGCATGGTTTATTGACCTCAAGATAGTGTTTAGAGTGTTGAACATTTCTTTATGTTTAAAACTTAATTAATTTAATCATTTGAAATAATGAGAGAATTGGATAGAATAGAATTGAATACTGATAGAATTTCGAAATATAACAAATTTGTCAGGTAACGTTTTGCTTTCAATTCAGTTGTAAACGAAATATTAGGTAATTCTAGTTGCGATTGAAGTAGTTGTCACATCAAACAGTGGATATTATGTGACGTCCGGTAAACGCTGGGATGGCATATTTCAAGCAAGCAAGGATTCATTCACGCTCGCGTCATCTGGACCAGTTTTTCTTGAGACATTAAAAACCCAAAAGGTGACACTGCAGTAACATAAATTCCTGCCCTGAGTCTCCTAAACCGGTACGTGTTGCATAGCGTGGTGCTGTGTAGCGTGGCGAGTCGTGACGTGGCAATGCATGCTGTGGTGTGGTGGTGCGGGGCTTGTCGTGGTTTGACATCGCGTCGCGTGGCGTGGCGTAACGAGACGTGATGTTCTTTGGTGTACCGAGACGGCGTTAGCGAGGTGTGTTGTAATGTATTGTGGCGTGAAGAGGTGGGTCGTGGTGTGATGTGTCGTGACGTGGCGTGACAATGTGAGGCGTGGCGTGAACTACGTGGCCAAGAGAGGCAAGGCGCGACGACGTGACATGACGTGACCAGGCGAGGCGTGGCGAAGAGTGACGTGACTGATGGGGCGAGGCGAGACGTGGCGTGGCGAGACGTGGCGTGGCGTGGCGTGGCGTGGCGTGGCGTGGCGTGGCGTGGCGTTTGGGGAGTTGCGTGTCTGTGGGGTAGGGAGGAGTGGCGTTGAACGTGGTAACACTGTGGCGTCGGCCGCCAGTGCAGCGCCCACGCAGCGATAAGTGCGTTGGGGTGTGTTCGTTGGCGATATGCTCTCAACCGCGTGCCTACACATGTGATGAGAAGCTGCGACGCGCCCCCTCCATACCCTCCCACTCCCTTTCTCCCCTCTCTCTGTCTCTCTCTCTCTCCCTTTCTCTCTCACACACACACCCATGCACTCTCCCAATCAACAACCATCAGCCTCTCCAGGCCCTGTACCAGTACCTTACTGACCCGCAGTCTTCTCCACAGCCCGGTTCCGTATGCATTCAACTCAGTCGCCATCGTCCCACCGGGATACGTCTAATCTGCTTGCCCGCCTTCGTGCCACTCGGTACCGTCGCTTCCGCAACGGAAGGACCTGGCGCGAGTCGAGACGGTGGCGGATTTTCGACACGAGCTAAATTAGAATTATAGTGGCCGAGAGATGTTTCATAGTTTTCTGTTGTTTCTTCGATCAATACCTGGCAGTGCTCGAGGTTGCAAGTGTAGCTGTTATTTCCATCAACTCACCGCTTAAGTACCTTTATCGCCTCCCGGTTTTTTATTCCATATTCTCACGTGAAGCCTGGGCTATTATTTATTATATTTATATTTATATATAAAGTATTTATATTAGCATTCTAATATCAGTTAAATCATATATAGTTATTTTTTCAGACTCACTATCTCTTTTATACTCCATCCTCAATCGACATATATTAAATCCCCTGCTCCAAGAAAAGCTTTATCAGACCTTTCTTAAAGTATACCGCACTACAATAGCTTGCCTTACTTCTCACATTAACATCCAGGGCGATACAGAAGCGGGTGCAGCAGCAAAAGCAACAATCTCTCTTCCCAAAATTGAAACTAAAGCCGGCGACTCAGTTTCTGACTTAAAAATTACATCTTGTTTGCAAATAAGAAGCTTTGGGACCGGAACTGGAAAATGTTGCCTTCGAAATTACATGCAGTCAGGAAGAATTCGAGGAATCTTACACGTACATTAGTCTTGGCAGAAGACATCAAGTGGTTAGTGACCAGACTGCGTTTACGTCATTTCCTTAGTCATTGTCATCTGATGAAAGAATCTTTGCCTGATTCGTGCAAAAATTGCGGTCTTCCAGTATCTACTGAAAGAGGAAATCTTAATATTAACAGTGATCATTGTATATTCAACCTTAATTCGTGATACAAGAAGATTATTCAACTCCTTACCAAATTTAATCTAATTAATTTTATTTAGCAATTAATTACATAATGACAATCTCAAGTACCTCGTTAATGTACCTCTCAAGTACCATCTTAAATGTGTGAGTGTACGCTTTGCAATTTTGAAATAATTGTATATTTGTTAGTACTATATTTTGTAACTGGTCGAAAATGGCCAATTTTTTTAAGGCAACCTTAAATAAATGTTTTTTTAAATGCCCAAGCCTTGCCACACATAGATAATATGTAAAGAGATGAAGTAGCAGTACCTCAATAGACGTACTTGGTATTCCTTGTCCTATCCTGTACCCTTAGTGGGGCACATTCACGAAAACATGAACTAAATTCTTACACATCGGGCGCTTAGAGTTTGTTCCGATAGGCGGATGGCTCACTAGGGTAGATCTCAGAAGAGGAGAAGCCCGCGAAAGACGACGTGTAGGTTGGCGACGGATCTCACCATCTAGAGGAGGAGGAGGAGGAGGAGAAGGATCATGCAATCCACCTGAATAAAAACATTCACTGCACTAACGGGATTAATGGCCACAGCAGATGGCAGCCCGAGAATCATCAATAAGTGAATGAATCTATCAATCAATCAATCATCCTGTCTGCCTTCATCGCCGCCGACTTCCCCTACCACAAAGTACACACACACACACACACACGCCGCGCTGCGCCGCGCCCCATGCTATCCGTGCATAATACTGCCCTGCACAGCTCCCGCACCAACTCTACATAACGTCTATACTCGCTCCGTTAGTTCTCTGCGGTGATTTTATCTTACCTGCCTCCCCCCTGAGCTACGTTTGCACTCAACCCCAAACTGCCTTCGCACAGGGAAACTTACACTGAGGCTCACACAGCTTTCAAGGTTAAGGACTCCCTTCTAATTGGCCCAAGCAAAGCAAACATCGAATTCGTACCGTATTCTGAACAAGTTGCTTGTCTTTTAATGCTTGGTACCGATTCTCAACTCTAAACGGTTGAGACAGTGAAAATAATAGTTTTGGAGATTCTTGCAACATTTGCAAGTGATAATTCCTGTAATATTCATCGTGAAATTTAACGAATCAGTGCTAACCTCGACCAAAATGTTCGATGTTCGAAAGCCCTAGGAAACTGAATTTTGGTGAGATGAAAATCTGTGTATCGATTTCTCGCAGAAGGGAAGGACAATTCTATAATGATTCAACATTTTTTACAGTTCTCTTGGTTGCCAACATTTTATAGTTATCTAAATTGGTACACAAATTCTAAAGTAGTTGTTACTGAGAAGAAAATACTGTATAATCCCATATTTTCAAGTTGAATGGAAATTTTCCTAATGTCCGTTTCAAATAACTTTTCTTATCTTTGCAATTTCACATTCACAATCAATGGTATAGATGGACGGACATTGTAACAGAAACATTTTCCAAGCTTAGGACATTATATCACAGTTTATCAAATTAAGTCGGGTCTTATCAAACAATTGATAGACTTCACAGACACACAGAAACGTTGTAACACCCAAAGACTTGACTCGTGTTTCTCTATGTATTTCGACGCGCTGGTTCTGAACCCTCAATTTTTTCGCGTAAAAACACCGTGAAATTTACACTCTACAAAATCACGATCATTTCTTTCGGTTTAAAAAATTGGAGAGTGATGGCTCAATTTTGGCTTCAGAATCGGATTCAGCGCGTCAAAATATTTGTACATGAGAAACAACTTTTGGGTGTGACAACTTTTTTGCGTGTCTGTATTTATATTCGTATAATAACATTAAAACCAGGGCAAAATTCAATAGAAGAGATATACCGCATAGGTAGGAAATACACAGCCAACGAATATAATATTCTTTAATCAATTATCTCACATTAATATAGTGCTGATAACACCGCACGTAGTTTCTCGACGATATTTTTACGTAAAATTTCGTGAAATGTACTCAAATTTTTGAAAATTTAACATTACCTTATTTAAAATTTCTCTTAAAGGAACATATTTCATTAAGTAAAAATCTTCATAATTGTTATTGTAGGAAGACGCCGAGAACGTTTTGAAATTTTTCAATTTTCAAAAAATCAGTTATCGACGAAAATGAGACCTGCACCATTCTCCTAAATACTATTCTGCTACAAATTTCAATAAAAAACGATGGGGCCATATTTTTTTCAATTTGGAAAATGTCCCAGAGGCTTAATGTAAACTATCCTTTAAAATTAAAATTCCGTTTTCGAGTTCAAGAGTCCATGACACCAACCTGATCAATTAGGGATTACAATTTTGGAGAAAATGGGATGAACGGCTTAACCACTAGCGCTGTTCACGGACAGGCAGACAGACAGACAGACAGACAGACGTTTTGCCGTCATTCGAGTTTTCGGCATCAAGGACCCACAACACACAGATTTCGGCTACAACACAGGATTTTTTCTAAATTTAGCATCTGCATTTGGTTTCTTTTTCATTATCAGGGCCTCGTAATAAGAATTTTTCTGCCAAAAATTCGCCGTTTCTTCGCGCTGCATTATATAACTTTCTCTCTATTCTGTAGCGAGAAAGTAAAAATCGTAGAATTAGCAAGAAACTAGATAAGGTAATTAATAAAAATATATTTAGCACAAACACAATAACACAGAATAAATCAGTGTACTTTTGTCAGTTATCACATTACTTATCATCCTTGATCGAATATTTGTTGCGCCATACTTAGAAAAAAACGTATTATCTTAAATAATACTTACAGAAAAACCGAAAACAAACTTTTCAGAAAATATGGAAGAGCATGATGTCTCTGTCTTTTACATTTTTTTGTTCCGCCGTATCTTTCACATCCCAGATTTCCTTGGCCTTCTGGTACTTGACACCTACATGTTGTACTCAAAATGTAGAATCCAAATAGGTGATCTCTCTGTAGATGGCATGTAAATAAATAGAAGAAAATCTCTATTTCCGTCAATGAATTTTAGTTTTAATTGGTGCAAATGTTATCAATTGGTGCACATTTAATCATGTTAGGTGCTAATTTTAAGTTTTGATGGGTGTGTATGCATTTGTGTGAGGCAGTTGACGTTGAAGAAATGTTGAAAAAAAGCTTGGGAAAGAAACATGGAGGTGAAGATTGGAGGTTTTAATACCGTGTACAACTTAAATGGTTTCACCGTGTTCGTAGATGTGCAGTAGCTCACTTCACAAACCATCTCGAATGCCATTGTTAATCGTTCATCTCTTATAATTCACCCCTAATAATTCCCTTTAGTGGTATCTAGTGGAAGGTAGTGGCAAATCGACTTTCTGTTCACCTGACAGAATTTGGAAAAGTGCAAAGGAGGGAGCCTCCTTACTCCGCTTACGGCAACCGTGAATGTGTCCATCTCATTATCATCATTATCACGGCCATCAACTTCACGATTAGGGCACCGGCTTGGAGGAGTCAGATCTTCATTTGATATCGCTTCAGTGCCTATGATTGAGGGATCGTACGGTTCCACTACCGACTTTGGCAGAATGTTCGACACTAGCTTCAGAGCTACTGCTGCCTCTGTCTGGAGGAGAATTCTAGCGGCCGCTGGCTGTGATCGATAGTTTCCGTGGTGTCTCCGATGAACACCCGGAATATGCTGGAGTAGTACTCTAACAAACGGACCACGGGCCGCGCGTAATCTTTCCGTCCTCTCCCTTGTTTTATCCTCACCTCTTACGTACACACGTCGGGAGCTTTGGGTTTGTCCTTGCTGAGGCGGTGCGCCAATGGGGGAGATATCTGGTTAGGAAAATACGATGAGTATGTCGGCGACTGATGTCTCTTTCCAGTAAGGGGAGATCGCTTCCACCTTCCGTGTTAAAGCATGCACTGCCCTTACTGGATTAATAACCTTATCAGTTGACGTGCCAAAAATCTTTAATAAAACAATTAATCTATCTCCATCCAACGGCGTAAGATCACCAGCACCTCTCGTGATCAAACATAATCTACCCATAATGACCTTATTAGTTGATGCCCCCGTAATCACCTATCAATCAACAATTAGTCGATTATAGACCCTTATAGCATTGTAACCCGAGTGAACATTCCGAGCTTCTTTAATCATTGGGTTAAGGTTTGTCTGCACTAAAGGTTAATATGTTTGTTGAATTTGGGGCATTGTTAGTCTGCATTAAATAGTAATATAACAAACTTATTTCATAAGGATCTATCACAGAAAACGGAATGTAAAGTTCGGAATTCGAAGAGATTCTCACATTTCAAATACCCGCACACTTTGCGCTCAGCGCGTCACGTGGTCAGCGGTTTTGTTTGTCGGCAACTGCGCAATAGCAGGGGCGGATCCAGAGACAAATTTCGGGAGAATAAATTAAAAATGTATCGGTCGAATGGGTCATATTACAGATTTTATAGAATGTCACGGACTACACTCAGGTTCTCCTGCGTTATGATTTTATTTGTTTCAATGATTATCTGAAAAGAGTTTTCATTGAAAATTTCGTGACAGTTTAAAATTAATAGTTACGGAAAAATGTTTAGATGGAGGGAATTTCCCTCATTTCGTAGTGCCAGCTCCGCAGCCGCTGCCGGCGCCGAACACAGCGAGCGCTCATAGGGCGTCAGAGAGCGCTGCTCTCGCTCACACGTCTTCGACGCGGCGCGGCGCCGGAGGCTGCGGCGGTGGCGAGGAGTTGGACCGCAGATCTTGATCAGTAATCAGATGAGCCGGCGCAAGT
Source organism: Gryllus bimaculatus (assembly GCA_017312745.1). Lineage (NCBI taxonomy): Eukaryota > Metazoa > Arthropoda > Insecta > Orthoptera > Gryllidae > Gryllus > Gryllus bimaculatus. The sequence continues at coordinate 5,738,721 of BOPP01000075.1, forward strand.
TGGGCGGCGCCGTCCGCCCCCGCATTAAGGCGACACGGCTCTGCACTCTCCATAATCCCCACTCATTATAAGGCGCGCCCCGCGCCGGCCGGAAGCGGTGCTGCGATCCCTTCCTTCGCCCGGCTGACCTAAGACGACCCGGCCTCGGGGGCGGGGGAGGGAGGGCGTTGAGACGGTGGCGGAGGAGGCGGGAGGGTAAGTGGAGGAGGGAGGGTTGGCGAAGGAGTTGTGCATTGTCAGTGGCTGGGCTTTTGAGCTCCTGACCAGTTGTGTCAGACGAGAACGACGATATATACTGCGAATTAATTTTCTCAGACAAGATATGATGGGGTACACTTTTTCTTTTTGAGAATTCATTCACTTCCTTGTACTGATTCCTGCTTCTTCCTTCGCCCGGCTGACTTAAGGCACTCTGGTTGTTGAAAAGGGCTCCCCGAGAGGGCGATGGCGGGGACATTGGGGTGAACAAGCAAATATAGGCGGAATGATTGGTGATTGTGAAATAGTAAGCGAGGATGACGGTTTGCTATGGAGTGGTGTTTGGTCAATGCATGAACATTTGGGCTCCAGAGCATAGTAAGCGTCCGACTGAAATGGGATTATCTGGGAATAAATGGGTTGGGTGAGCGAGAAAATGGAGACGGAAAGACTGGTAATTATGAAAGAGGTGAAGGAGAATCGGATGCCTGAATCGGAGTGGTGTTATAGACATGTTTTGGTAATACAAACCCATAAAAACGATATGGTAGCATATGGTGGGAGCACCAGTAATAAAAAGGATTGAGGATTGGCAGGAGGTGAAGGAGGATGATATGGTTGCAACGTAGTGGTTTTACAAAGTAGTTTGATCTACACTACTTGGCTCTTCAATCCCTTGCAGATTGTGCGACATAGTGCGAGTATGTGCTGCGAGTGAAAATAGTCACAGATAGCAAGATACTTAAGCGCTGAACAAGCCTTTCATGCTCTTTTCATTCCCATCTCTTCTTTCGCCCAAGTGACTTAAAATGTCCTAGACAGCTGGGACGCTCAGGTGGTTGAAAAGAGGGTGGTAGTGCGGGCGAGCAAATGGAGGCGAGGGGGTTAGTGATTGTGAAGAAGGATCTTACGGCTGTAATGAAATTTTTATTTATCTTAAAGCAAGCGCACAGGCCCCATATTGCAACAAAAGCAGGCCAATACATCTCTTGCTCTCTTCGTTCCAATCCTATCTCTCGCGCAGCTGATCTAGCTGCAAAGGGACGCCCCAGCAAATGGGGCCTAGCAGTCGAGGTTCTTAGGTGTTTGGGTGCTTGGGAGAGCGCGGTGACTTGTGCGATCCATGGGAATTCGGCGAAAGTTTACGTCTTCCCCCGCTGGGATCTGAGTTCGATTCTCGGTCACTCCAACTGAGATATGTGATGGTCAGAAGAAACTAACACGGATTTCTCATAGTTCTTCCTTTTCTCTTTCGTGTCCTTTCATCGACTCTCATTCATCTCGTCATCAACACAATCATATACTAATTAGATCATCCTGTCTAGATCTCAATGACTTCAGTAGTTGAAGCCAGTAAATAAAATAATTAAATGGATGGCGGGAGAATTGATGACAGCCGAGATCTATTTACTGCTATTAAAGATCCATTTAATTTCTTAATATTTTAAAAGCAGTTTTCATTAGAAATTAATAGTAATTTCTTGGCGATTTAATAATCGCATCCAGTTTTTGTTGTTGATATCTACATTTTCGCCAAGATACATCGAGCAGTATATAGCATATTGTTCTAATTGGTGTTTTCAAGTATATTGTAAAATAATGTGATTTTAATAATTTTGTTTTAAAGATTATTAGCTCCAAATCCTGAACCACTGGAATATTTAAAACGACTCGAGATTTTAAATCTTGGTGCGATCGATAAACGCAAACGAAGTTAAGACGACAGTTGAGGGATGTGCAAGGTAGTAATCAGCAGACTGACGGTAGTGCATTAATCAATGACTGGAAGAAGAGGTTTTTAGTGAGTGATATTCGTCTGGAATTAGAGGATTTAAAAATTCCATGAAGCAGTGAGTGTTAGGGGAAGGAGCGATTGCTCAAGGGATTGGTGATAGCGAAGGAATTGCCATTGGCGTTGCTAAAGGAACGTCGGCTGCAACAGATGATACGACCCTTTATTACAAGCTTTCCGTCAAAATAATTACATTTAAAGATTATGATAAATAAGTAAAAAAAAATTAGGAAAATGATTTAAAAGAGGAACAAGGGGATACGCATAACAAGAAGAAGGAAAGTTGTAAACAGGAAGAATCAAAACACAAATAACAAAGAGAAGAAATTGGAAAGAGAATAAGCAAAACAAATAAAGGAGATTAAAAAGGGAAAAAAGGAGAAGAAATAGGGTAAGGAAAAACAGGATAAAAGGGAAAATATGAAAATGAATAGAAATGAGTTCCGAAGTAATACCGAGAGCAGTTCCCAAATTTAAAGGTATTCCCGTGTAAAATGTCAGCGAATTCCGGCGCCTCAATCCTCCCCATGCCTGGAAATCGCCTCCGTGTGGACGGTTGCGTTCGCGCGGCGAGGGAACTACGCAGCGACATACGAGTCGGCGGGGGCGAGAGGGCGACGTCGTGAAATAGGTGTAAAAGGTAAAGAGAAGGACAATGAACCTTTAAGACTAGAAGAGTTGTAAGTGGAAACGAAAGAGTAAGAAGTAAAATATGAAGAGGAGAAAGAAGACGATGAAGAAATAAAACAGGGAGGAACAGAAGAGACGTGAGACCAGGAGAAGAGCAGGGAGAATACGAGAAAGAAGAAAATTGATAAAAAGAGAAAGAAATAAGACATGAAAAATTGGAAGAAACAGCTAAAAAATGTAAACTTCCGAAGAGTTACCCACCGCACAATTCGCGGAAGAGGGAAAAAGAGAATGAAGAAAAGGAAGAAATAAATCACGGTTGGTTGGTTGGTTGGTTGTTAGTGATTTTAGGTGAGTCAACTCCCGTGGTCATTAGTTCCTTAAGTGTAGTGAATGCTTTTCGCGAGATTCAGCGGCGACCCACCGTCGGCTAGCGGGTTTCTCCAACCAGGTATTTTCCTCCAGCATGACACCGCCCCAGACGGGACAAGTTCCAAACTTCCGACCGGCCTCCCGACATGTAAATAAATCACGAAAATGGAAAAGGAGAAGAAGTCGAAGGGGGGAAGAAGAAGAGAAGAAGGGGGCGAATAAAGAAGAGAACAAAGAGAAGATAATAAGGGAAGGATAAGGAGGAGGACAAAGGAGGAGGAGAAAGAGAAGGACAAGAAGAAGGAGGAGAGAGAAAATAAGGAGAGAGGGAGGAAAGGAGAAGGAATATACGAAGTTACACCTGCAAGAGTTGGCAATTTTAAGGACATTTCCGCTAAAATTCAGCGAGTTCGGGACCGCTCCGCGGATCCTCCGCGCCCCCTCAATGAATCCCCCGCGTGAGGGACCCCTTTCAGGACCCCTTTTCCAGGACCCCTTTCAGACCCCTTTTCAGGAGCCCTTCAGACCCCTTCGACCCCCTTCAGGACCCCTTTCAGGACCCCTTTCAAGACCCTTTCAGGACCCCTTTCAGGACCCCCTTCAGGACCCCTTTTTCAGGACCCCTTCTCAGGACCCCCTTTCAGGACCCTTTCAAGGAACCCCCTTTCAGGACCCCTTTCAGGACCCTTTCAGGACCCCCTAGCCTTCACCGGCACCTTTCAGGACCCCTTTCAGGACCCCTTTCAGGACCCTTTCAGGACCCCTTTTCAGGACCCCTTGCAGGACCCCTTTCAGACTTCAGACCCTTTTCAGACCTCTTCAGGACCTCTTTCAGGACCCTTTCAGGACCCTCTTCAGGACCTCTTCAGGACCCCTTCAGGACTCTTTCAGGACCCGTTTCAGACCCCTTTCAGGACCCTTTCAGGACCTTTCAGGACCCCTTCATGACACTTTCAGGACCCTTTCAGACTTTCGACCTCTTTCAGGACCTCTTTCAGGACCTTTTCAGGACCTTTGCGCTGCGATGATGTGGGGAGCAATGAGGAGTAGGATCGTTGGACAGCGGTCTGTAGTGACGCGATGAAGTTGCGGCGAATGTTGTTAATTCACCTCGGAAATTTTTGCTGTCTTCATGATAAAACCTTCATTCGATTAACTCAAATCTCGAAACAATTTTGTTTTTTATTTATCAACTTGAGAAATAAAGAGTGAAATACTTCCATTTGACATCACAAAGAGATATCCGTTCCACCCTTCCCATGTGGGAGTATCTACATCTACATACTCACACTCCAAGTAGAAAACTTCAGGAAAGCAAACATAACACATGAAAAAAAACGAAACGTTAAAATACAAAAGCAAAGAAAAAGGAAAAGCGAGCCGCCGCCTTCGCTGGTGCGTGTCGCGGGCGCTGTTTGCCGCGCGGCCCCTGATTCGCCCGTGTTTAAACCCTCGTGCCGAGCCGCAGGGGGAAGGGCGGAGCCGTTTGCGGGTGGGGGAGAGGGCGAAGCGCGGAGAGATTCGCCGCGCGCGCGCCGCTTTTTAATTCGAGCCACGTCCGCGCCTCAGGCGCGCGCATACGTATTGCGCGCTAATCCCGACGTCCGCCCGCCCCCCCCCCCCGCCTCGCACACGCGCCGCGCGCACGGTCGCGCGGACGCGGCCGTCCATCAC
>BOPP01000075.1:5774477-5791641 GCA_017312745.1 Gryllus bimaculatus
ATTTCAAGGGGCTCGCGAAGGCTTAAATCACGTGCTTGTTTAAGTAGTGTAGGGATGTGATATCAAGTTTAGTGCAGTGTGGGGTAGTAACGATGAAGTAAAATACTTTAAAAAATCTTTTACGCATACTTAAAATTTTATAAATCACTCGTTTTATCGTTTCCTTATTATTGAAGCATTTATTAATGTTATTAAAATTATTGTTTCAATAGTTATTTTTAGTGAATCATAATATTATTTTGTTTTCGGTATTATCATTGTATGTTCAATTGTATTGTATTATTTTTAGTTATTTAATGATGCACTACAGTTGACCCATGTCTTTCCATCGAAATTCAACAAAACACAGCTCGCGAACCGAGTATCTTTTTAATTTTCGCACGATTTCGCAATTTTGTTTTCATGATGTTCGAAGATACTCCTCAGTTTGAAATCTTTGTCAGTCTATCTGAAATTCTGCAATGTATTGACAAAAAAGTCATTATGAACCTGGTCATTCAAGTAAAAACTTTGGGTAAAAGTACTTCTTGTTCTCGCATATTTGTTCATGCGTGTATTATGTATTTTTGTGGTGGGTGTATTATATGTACTGTTGAATCCTTTTCACTTTTAGGACGGATAGCCATAAAAAGGTCTGCTAAAAGAGTAGATTGCATACGTTGTAAACCAGTAACGGCGAAGGAGTGTAATAGTATTCTGATGTATATATAAACCACATTGGCATTTTGTTTACATTACATTACAAATAATTATTACCAATAAATAATTACCGTTACAAATAATGTGTTAAGTTACAAAATGACGATCTATTTAGAAGAAGATTATTGGTAATTTCTCAGAATCATTTTACATGATGCCTCAGTTCATGATTGTTTTTCCATTACGTATTTTAGATTATTTATAGATAATATATTTTTATTATTTCTAAATAAGCTCATTTTCATATAAAATATTCTCAGCTAGCTGTAAAGAATGTACATTTCTCAAAAATTTGGATAATTGAATGCATGAATTTATGTCTATGTATTTATCCTTGTTTATTAAATATTTATCCTGTTAAATCAATGAACAATAACGAGTTGTATATAAAAGACTTTCACGTTTCTATATCAGTCCAGATTAACAAACCAGGAACTTTAGAATGACACTTAATCTTTTCGTGGTATAAAACTTCAGAATTCATTTTGAGCCAATTACTAGCGAGTTTAACCCAGTTAATGGAATCAATATTGGAGTGGAATTCTATAGTTCGTGTCGAGAATAAGGACCATTTCATGTGAATGCATATGTCTGGAACAGATATGTCTCTCTGTTAAATCCACGTCACTGCTCAGGACAGGTAAAGCGTTTTTATGTGTCTATTAGTGACAATCACGTCCTTTATTGGTGGTCTAATTTGAAAGGAAAGCCAATGTAATTTGTAATGAGTAATGACATTATGAGATGTCATTACTCTAACTTATACTGTTACAGAAGTTTCTCGCAAAAGATATCCGAAGAATTAGAAAGTAAGCGTTGCTATCATGAATATTATTTTGCTGAAGAAACTTTTTGAAAATGTATTTATGCACACAGTCATTTTGCGAGTAATTCGATGATCTCTGTGAATCTTTTCCAAAGTTTAAAACATCAAATTTGAGTTCATTCTTACCCGGAATTTTTAATTTTCTTGAGACGCAAGTATAGTTAACAAATCATTGGTGCGTGACAAAATATGTAATCCCAGGAATGAATGTAACATATACATATTACTTACATCGTATTACATAGTAATTGCTTTTGACATATTTCAATTTGACAACATATATTACTGATGTGGTATATCGGCGTTAAGATATTTGAGTTTTAAAATATTTCAGAACAAGATATTTTAGTTTTAGTAGTAAGAAATTTTAAATAATAACTAACATTTCATTCTAACCATACCTTCTTATTAGAAACAGCCAGCGTACTCAGGTCAGTTATTTATACGATACCAAAGAAAAAAACACTGTGCGTATTTGTGTGTATGTTTGTGTAATGCGTGTGTTTGCAAACATCGTGTTCACGTACACATACGCATATTTCCGTGGTGACGAATCTATAGAGAGACGGCACAATACAACGAAACATGTGCAAAATCTAACGCGTGGGATGACGCGCCACAAATGCATATGCATCATACCCACATATACGCACAAAACACAGGCCCACGCAGGCCCAGCGCCCGTGGACAGGGCGAAGACAAAAGCGGAGCGACGTCCGTTGTCCGTCTGCTGTTCTTGTCATTTCGCATTTCAGTCGGTCTGTCTCGTCGCCGAGATGCGAATTGCGGCGCGCACAATGCTCTGCAAATCGTGCGCAATTGCGTAACTTCGCGTCATGTGCCTGTCCTGATGGAATGTGTATCTACATTGCTAATTTCCAGTGCGCGCGGAAATTGAAAGAAAACTATGCAGCCTCCGGCCATACGAGACATGTTTATGTTTCCGTGTGTTTTTGGAACTCGAGAAATACTCGAAAAAAAATTTAACAGTTTCAATTCGATTTGATAATCCAAATATTTTATTGTGTTATTCGGTCTATTCTCAGGCAGCATGTACCGACAGAATTATCTTATTTAGTCTGTCACTGCTTACAATAGACCTGACGTCATGCAACTTCAATATTCCAATGAAGAAGCAGACCGCCATTAAATATTTAATGTGCACATTATGCGATTTGAAACATTTATCGTTATTATGATATTCTTAGTACGTATATAATTGATGTTCTGTATAAATTCTACACAGTATTACTGAAGTATTCGTTAAGGCTGGTTTGTTAACATATTGATGTAGTTGTTGTGTGATAAGACAGTATTTTATTTGATGTTCTTGCGCAATGTGCATGCTACTTTTTGGAAAACCGTTTTCTGAGATTTTGTCCAGCATCTATTTTTGCTGAGGCTACACTTGATAATAGAATATTGACGACTATTACCCTTTTTGTGCCTCAATGAATCACTGCTTATGAGGCAATGGATATTTTAAATAGTAAAATACTCCTATTTTTAACCCCTGATAATTCCTTGTAATTCTAGATTGCAATTATTATAGGGAAATCAACATATTTTCAGCAATAAAAAAAGTAATAAAGTGTAGCGGTATAGAATTGTAACGATCTTCTCTGACTTTGTCGTACCATGTGGTATTTCAGACCGTCCCAAGGGAGGGAATAGTTGAATCGGTTATTTTCAAAACCTCGCAAATCAGGAATTGTTCAGTTGTGGTAAAACAAGATAAACTGAATAATTAAGAACATAGAGAACTTTGCCTTTTTAAAAATTTATTATGCATAATTCTTGATTGAGAATGCCATGGAGACATGAAGTTTACTTGAATTAACAATAGTGACAAGACAACAATAGTGACAAACATTAACTAGAACAATAGTCGCTGCACTTACTTAAATACTTATGACTTAAAAGATTTCAAAATCCAATCACAATTTTTTTTACCTAAACATGTAAACAAATACACATTGCAGATTCAGTTTGTAATTTGACATATTAATTACAATAATGTACACGAAATGGCAATATGCATCTACATCAGGAATATTTCCGTATTGAACTTCTCTTTTATCCAATATCCCTGTCAGTGACAGCCCAGTCATACACACTATATACATACATAGTCATACATATATATATACATACATACATACATATTTATTCATACATACATACATTAATAGTCATCCATACTCTGTAAGTCAATGACGTATAGGGTTTCACAAGCAAATCAAAACTGTTCCGTGTTCTCGCGACCATTCTTCTCATCTTATTTACGGGATTTACACATGGAACGATGCATCTATCCTGGAGCTTTTTAATTTTTCCCCACGGACTGCAAACGAGTGCCTTACGGGGTTTTAAAGATAAGTGGTTCCGCGTCCCAGCTCGCCCTTCGATGCGAATCGCGTCCGACGCGTAGAGCTTCACGGCGCATAGGGCGCGCTGTCACGCATCGGCGTCGCACTTCACGCCCTCACACACTCGTTGGCGCCGAGCGACACGCCCATACACCACGCCGGATGCGGCGACGTAAAATTATACTCGCTCGTCATCGATTACTATGAGCGCTTGCCTAAATAGTTGTTTATTATCAAGTTCGTATGATTGTTTTTTTTTTTCAATTGAGAGCTTTTTAGCTGAGTCTCATAGGCTGACTTAAAAAAAAAACAATGTACATGTGCAAGAAACAACCACTTCACTCACGAAATATAAACAATATTAACAGTTATATATGATTCTCCTATTACGAATATTACATGCGTCTATTATCGAACATGCTCTTAATGGCAATCGAGACAAAGCATAATTTTGATGCCTATTTAGCAAGAAAACCCTTTTATCGCTGTCACTTCACGTTTTTCAGATTACTATAGAAAACACTAATTTCACGTACGCGTGGACGAACGTAAAATCTGTTACAAATACTATTGTTGGAAAAATTTCATCATATTGTCCTGTTATATCGACATAACGCAACCAAAAAAGAAGTCTGTCTTAACGGCTGGCTTACATGAAGTAATTTAACAGTCTCCGTTCTTTAAATATAATCGCAAACTGGGTTTTTGCTAAAAAATAGTGTATGAGTACTTCTAAACGTACGAGAAAACCTATTTTTTAATTTTACGACTTTGCTTTAGGAAGTGGTATTGAACGACATGGATATCGAGTAGGTTGATGACTATTCCCTACACATAAAAAAATGTCAATCAGAGTTATGAAAATAAAAACAGGATTTCATTGTGTTTCAACATATTAACGTAATTTATTTAACCATTGTTTCCACTAAAATTAAGCCAAATGTTCCCTTTTTACTTCCATTGTTTGATGTTTTTTGTTGATGTTGATGTTTGATATTTTTTCATTATTTGTTTAATGCTAAAGGGTATTGAAAAGCCATTTGCAAATCATGGTCCTACACATTTATTCTTAATGTATCACACGGTTATATAATTCTTAATATAATAATGTATCAAACGGCTGCGTGTGAACCTAACTTCTAAACGGATGGTTATTCGGGGAAGTAAGGAATTGTCAGCAATTTAAAGAAAATAATAATTAATGAAACACATGACACACAACTTAAAGAAAACAGAGGACGAGAAAATGACCAAGTATTAAGATCTTGCTCTGTAAATAAAACAATTATCGAAAGTACTGAGTGTAAGAATATATCCACTTTCTATTTCAGATGAAGGTGTAGTAACAGACAATTTCAGGAAAAATATAAAAAAACTGGTTTACGTCAACGAATTCTAAATTACGGGCAAAAAAAAGGAGTGATTCTGCGAACATGTCATATTGTTCGCAAGTTCTTGAACACAAATCGGCTCCATATCTGTCTTGGAGATCAGAGTAAAATCTCTCTCCCCAGTGACCGAGCTGTTTCCTTAATGTAGCAGGACTGAGCAAATTGAACCCAGCACACACTGCTGATAATCAAGAGATGAATAATAATAATAATATAATAATAAACTAAATAAGTATATTAGACTAATAAAAATATTAATAATAATATCAATATAAATAATAATAATAATAATAATAATAAAATGATGTGATGATGATGCATTGAAAATGAAATATATGAAAAGTGGAAATATGATAAAAGCGGCTGGTGTACATATTGTTTCTAGTCGCTGATACTGCGCACTACGAGCATAAACCTTTACGCGCAACATAAATAGAGAGTGCCAAAAGTGCGGGCTGATTTTCCTTGCGGCGCCGGCGGTGGTCGGCCTGGCCGCTGCTGGCTACTGACTGCCTGCTGACTGGCTGGCTGGCTGGCTGGCTGACTGGCTGCTTGGCTGCGGGCACGTGAAAGCGAGCGGCGAGGAGCGGTCCAGGCGAGCGGTGCACGCGGCGAGGGCGTTCCGCGCTTACGCTTGCGGCGGCCGCGCGCTCGTTAATTCTTCAGTTGGTTCCCGCCACGCGGGGTAATGAGCGGAGCTCGGCCGGCTCTCCAACGCGACCCTCGACGCGCGCCCGCCCGCTCGCCCGCCGCTGCCTGCGGGACGCGCCGCGTGCATCTCGCTTGCCTGCTGCCTCGCCACCCGCTGTCGCACGCCATACGCATGCCATCGCTCGCCCACTCGCCCGCCCACTCGCCCCGCCGCCCACCACTCGCGCCCGCCCACCAAACCCGCCCGCCCACGCAACGAACCAACCAAACCACCCACCCACCCCACCCACCCACCCACCCAAAAAAGCCACCACCACGCACCAAGCCGACCAACCACCGCCCAAGCCGCCCAACCCACGCCACCCACTCGAATCCGCCACTCCGCCGCGCCGCCGCCCGCACCGCCCGCCGCCCGCGCCCGCCGCCCGCCCGCCGCCCGCCCGCCGCCGCCGCCGCCCGCCGCCCCGCTCGCCCGCCCGCTCGCCCCACGCTTCGCCCACACGCTGCGCCTACGCTCGTCTACGCTCGCCACCCCGTTCGTCACCTACACGCTATCTCTCTCACTCCCCACTCACACCCCACACGTCAACGTCTACCTATTTAGCCCAACACTTCCGTCTATTCGTCCACCCTCACTCTCAACATCCTCTTCTCGCGTAACGCCAATGTACACGCATTCACGCCATGCTATTCGCCATCCTCACCCTCCGGTCGCTTTATCACTGCTCTAGCCACTGACAAAGACTCCGGCGAAATTCTACGTTCCGAGTCTCGCCGTTAGCACGATATCTAGGTCAAATTCAACCGCAGTCAGGATAATCCTAGTGACCGACTGCTCGGATCCTTAGTTTTCCTTGTTTTCGCCGATCAACGCCAGGTGAATGCCGGAGCAGTACCCTAACAAACGGGCCATACACTGCACGTGAGCGTTATGGACTCGCAATCTTTACTTTCTCTTTCTTGTCCTATTCTCATTCCTTACACAAACACATACACACACACACACACACACACACACACGTACATGCTCCAGGCTATCACACATTTCGGAAGGCCAGCCAGGAGCTTAATGCTCATCCCGACTGGGCAGGTGCCCCGCTGGTCGAGACACACAGTTGGTGAAAAACTCGCAAACTGGGGCCGGCGCTGGATTTCACCATCAAATACGTAAGGGCCGACACACCCTTCCGATAAATGATATGATCTTAGATAAAAACATGCAATACACTTATGGGACGAAAGACCTAAGCTGTTGACGCGCTCGGATACAGAAAATGATCAATCAACAGACCTGTCTCGCCCCTTTTCATCATCCGTTCTCCCTCTATCTCTCCCACCCATTTTCTGTCTCGTTCTGCCTTGAACGCACCTATCCGTTTTGTATTCTGCTCTGCAGGTGGCTCCCCTCGCTCTCCCGCCCACACTCGCATTGGTCCACTTTCGCCCACTCACACCTCGTCCCTTCTGACTAGCTTTTTCTGCCTCCCAGACAAAATTGCTCACTTCTCGGCTACCCGGGTGACGCTGCGTCGTTGACTGAGAGGCCGACGTTTCGTCTGTTTTATCGCAGGCTTCCTCCGGGCAGTGAGGTCACAGCGCGGCGTCACCCGGACAGCCAAGCAGTTATGAACTCAATCCGCGGAACGTGTACAAAATTGTTCCTCCTCTAAGTTCCTTTCTTTTGTTCCCCTCCCACTACGCCTACTCATTTGCACACCACATTTGACGCCCTCATTCCCATTCGGCCAACGAGTCTCTCTCCCGCCTCCACAGCCCGCCGCCCACATGCTTCTTTCTTTCGCATTTCCCCTTCTCTTTCTCCTGCTCGCCTCTGAACTAGCTTGGGAAGCGCCTAATGAATCAGGCTTCTGTCTCTCCTAATCATCTTAATAAGAAAGTCCTTTACTGAAAATGTCTTATATTGTTATTGACTGACATGTGAAATCTACAACCTACAACAGGGGTTTTGACTGTCAAATTAATTAGTTTCTTTTATTTCGACTATTGCCTGTACTATCGGTTTCGGTTGGGGTTATATCCAGAATACTTTTCTCTTGTTTCAGCTGTATACCTGGTATCGACTGTTCATTCCCATTAGAGTTTGAACGTAAAATCTTGGTCTACTCTGCTTAATAATAAAGCATAAATTTAATCATAGAGCAAAAATTTTATAATATGTATCGGTGAAGTTTTTTTTTAATTACGGACAACATGTGATGATACGTGCCGGTACTAACCATTAAGTAATGTCAGTGTTTATTATTTCCCTCGTATCAGTATAACTTTGGATATAAAAATCGTTAACATTTTGGCAATGATATAGTCTACATTACAGTTATTGAACATGTTTAGATTATTAGCATAAGGTGAGTTATTACGGGTGAAAGAACACACAACGGTTTGTTTACAGTAATACAAAATAAACAATACGACAATAAACATTTGCTTAGTCATTCTGTCCTTAGAAGCATGAATTACCGTAGAAAGTGATTTTTTTAAATATTTTTCTCAATATCTTCGCTGCCTGAATGTATATCACCACAAATACATGAGCATTTCCAAAACTAGAAGTGCCATTGTAGACTCGGATTCGCGTTACTTGTGACGAACGAGTGCACTGCAAATTCGTCGGCCGGTTGGCGGTCCAAAGTTCTGATTGTTTAAAATCGGAGCGCATGCAAGGCCGTGCGCGATTTCTTGGTTTGCATCCGAAAAAGTAGAATTTTTATTCGGTAATAATCATCATTATATTCCGAGATTACTCATTATAAACACAACCATCTGAGAGTTATAGAAGAGAAATTATTAAGAGACTGCTGTGAAGAAACAAAGCATTTTTTTACAAATGACACTAGAAACTTTTGTTCATGTAATAGAGAAATCGTTTTTTTTTAAATCTGAAATTACGTGTATAAAAGATCTGTATAAAATTGACAATCACCGCTTACCTCAAAGCATTAAAATAATTTTTCTTCAGTTTTAAAGATTTCCCCCGGATTTTCCTAAGAATTTGTTGTTGTGGAATAAGTATTTAGACCTTTAGCCAATATTAAGTGTTTGAAATACAAAACTTATTTTATGAAAAGTAATGTGAATTGCAACAATTATTTAAAATTCTTGGGAAAAGTTTTTATTCAATAATTTTCTGAATATAATTCATGAAAGCATGTTTGAGGAAGCAAATATACTGCGTTGATTTGTTAAAATTGAAAGTTACGATGTGGCGACATTTCATTATTTATGTAGTATCGATGAAAAGTGAATCGAAGCCAGAGCCGCAACATACCTCTTCTTATCTTACGACGTCTTTGTACCGCTTCGTGTACGCAGGGCTGTCCAGCATGCCGCTGGACGGGAAAGCGGAGGTGTCGGCGGGCAAGGGCGGCGGGGGCGAGCCGGGCGCCGGCGCCCGCCGACCTCGCGGGCCGCCGCAGGAGTGCGCTGGCTGCGGCAAGAAGATCACCGAGCGCTTCTGCTGAAGGCGCTCGACGTCTCTGGGACGAGGACTGCTCAAGTGCGGCTGTGTGGACTGCCGCTGGGGGAGGTGGGCTCCACGCTCTAACACCAAGGCGACCTCATCCTGTGGCCGCCGCGACTACCTCAGGTGGGCGTGGCTCTGGCCTTCCTTTCTTTGCTGAGTGTGCTAGAGCTTGAGTGCGCTAAACGCCTGGTGAGCGGAATGTGCCGAGGTGTGCTGTGTGTGAGAGCGCGTGTTGTGTGCTCTGGCGCAGGCTGTTCGGCAACACGGGCGCTGCGCCGCGTGCTCCAAGGTGATCCCGGCCTTCGAGATGGTGAATGTGCGCGCTCTCGCTCCAACGTCTACCATGAGTGCTTCGCCTGCCAGCAGTCGCAAACGCACAGGTTGAGACTGCCTGGGGTCGCCTGCCCCCTCCCACCGCGATGGCCGGCATTGCCGGGCTCCGAATACTCCCCCGGCCCCTCCCACCCGCCGCCCAACTTGCAGATTTAAATGCAACCAATGCGATCATTGTATCGGGGTAGGGGCATTGTGTTTCGCGTCCCGGTTTGTACAGAAATTGCTGATATTAATCTCGTGTATACAATTAGTTTTAATTAAACTTATTTTAGTATCAGCAATTTTGTACGATATTCAAAATAATGGACGTGCGTTTGTAGTTTGTCGATACAGGAGTGCGAGCACGTTCGGCGGGTGCTATACAAAACGTCCGTTCGTGTTGCAATATCCGTATGAAACGTTTTTGCGTCACGGATCTGATTCGTCCATTTGCATATTCGGTGGCGTAAAGGCCTATCAATTGGTGTCACGTGAAGCGTTTCGCGCGGAGGGGCGCTCTGCGAGCCGCGGCTTCGAGCGGGGGTTGACGAATGATAAAATTCGATATCCTGTGCTCTTTGCCCTGTTGTATTCTGGACGTGTCACATCAAGCGAACAAAGTCTCACAGCAGATGTCGATCATTGTGAATGTGGGACGATTAAAAAGTATAATAACGATTATAATAGGTTAAGTGAATTAATGGCTTCAGGAGAATTCACGTTGTCATAAATGCTAGTACAAATTGGATTAGTCTTTATTCTATACTACTCCAATATATTTTTTTCTTTTATGATGTATCTATTTCATATATTTTCCATTTGTCTAGCGAAATTCATTTTCAATAATATCTTAGCACTATATTACAGCACATTATTGCATGTTCTGTTGTTTAGATGAAATGTAATTATATAATATGATTTTCGGGAATTGCATAATTCCTTAAATTTAAAACAAGGATTACGATTTCGGTATTATAAACCAGAAATAGGTATCTACTGAAAATATTTGTGATTAATATTAAAGCTTTGCAATTACATGTAATTCAAAGGCAGTTCAGTTTTGTGGGGTGAATGAATATGCAAATTGGTCGAAACATCGAGTCTCCGATTATTGTTCTGGATTTTGATTGAATATATGATGTTCGTTTCCACCGTTGAAACACTTTCAGCATTTTCATGAAGCCGATGAAGATCAGTATAAAATATTAACAAGATTTTCAGCATTTAAGAATAATCACCTTCAACAGCAGACAGTAAATTTATAAGGTAAGTTTTCAAACATTTTGTTATTTACATAATACAAAACTTACGGAAAATGGCCTTTTAGCCTACTACAAAGCAAATGAGTATTCTGTTGTCGTTATGACCTCGTTTGAGGGTTTCATTGATTTTGCGCCAGAATCGTGTCAACGTTTGGCGCGTAAATGAACGTTGTGCATTGTACTCCAAGCGCTTTTGCAGCAAATATGCATTGGCATCGTTCTTATTAGTTTGTCCCATCTCGTGATGGTAGATATATTTTCCAGTTGAAAAGAAATGAAGTGAATAATTTGACTCTGAGGTTAAAGTTCCATCAGAGCCCTGTATCGTTTTGAATTGAATCGTCTTTCCGCATGATCGATTGAAAAGAGTGTTCTCCTTTAAACAACTTTTACAACGTTACGTTGCAATCAAATTGACACAAATGTCTCGTTTGGTTTTTAGAGTTCTCAGACCTACCTTATTTTAGTTCCGGTTTTTAGAAAGTAAACTAGCCACCAATAATATAATAGAGTTAATATATTCTCGTGTGTGACTTAGGTTATAGTTCGTGATATGAACTTCACAAACTTGAAGTTTAAACTGCCGAACTAGCACATTTTTAGGTCAACGCTCAATCAGTTCTTGATACACTTCCCTCCTCACATCTTTCCGTTGCACCAAGACCTTCCTTCATTTCACCTTATTTCACATAGTTCCTCCGTTTCCACTCCTCTTATAGCTTTTAGTTTTTAATTGATTGGTGATACTCGGTGCGTCCACTGCTAAGGACATTGGTCCCATAGGGATAGTGCATGTCCTTATAGTGGAAAGTGATCCTCCCCGCTGGATCGTGAGATTCGGCGCCGACATACCGTCGGCTAGAAGGGCTTTCCCCAACCAGGTTTCTCCCACCAGCGGGCACCGCCCCAGCGGGGACAAGTTCTAAGCTCCCGACCGGTTGTCGTGTGTGGATATGTAAGCAACTGGTAGGATAGGACAAGCAATGGGAAAGAAATATCGCGCGTGGACCGTGACCCGTTTGTTATGGAAGTGCTCCGGCTTTTCCAGGTATTGATCGGAAAAATCACGAAAAGCTACTGATCAGAGCTGTCGGCCGCAATAATTCTCTCCAGACAACTACCTAATGTCGTAAATCCAGCCACCGTCGAGTCTCGAACCAACGACCTCCCAGTCACAGTTGATGCCCTGAGCCACCTTTCTTTTCGCGGAAACTCTCCTTATACAGCTGTATCTTCCCGCTCCTGCAGCGCCGTCTCTCCATCCCCCATCACTCCGCGCTCCTCTTTTCTCCTTCGTTCTCTCCCTGTTTTCCTCCCCCCTCTGCCTCCTGAGAATTCCTGCTTGGTCATATTCATATATTTTGAATACCTAGTTTAACGTCGGGGGATGATAAGTATTGCCAAGGATACCTTGAATAGTACACGCCGTAGTGGATAGTCAAAATATTTATTAGACGTCATAGTTGTAATCGTCATTAAGAAGATATAGAAGGAATAAAGGACGCTGTGGGAGTTTGAAATCAGAACCGATACACGTTTAGTTTACGGTTAAAGTTAAACATTTTCATTATTTCTGAAATCAACCATGTAACGTTCACTACTATTTGGAATACCGCTTTCTTGTAAGAAAAATCTACAATATAATAAATGCATTTTCTTTAAATATGTCATCTTCCAATAAAACGCACACGTTTCGATTGTTCTTAACAGACCACGGAGTGTTAAAACCCTTAACGAACGCCGGCCGTTAAGAGTGACTTTTCGTTCCTGTGGTTGTGTTAAGCCTACATAACAGAAAAGAATCACGAAAGCGAAACCAGCTGCACCAGGGCGATCGCGGTCGTCCACTGCTCGGCTAAGCCGAATGGAGTGCAGGCGCAGCGTATTGGCAACGCGAGGCTTCGTCAACGCCCGTCGCGCCGCGCCACCCCTCCGCGTGGGGCGGGGGAGAGGAGAGAGGGGAGAGGCGCGGCCCCTCCGCCGCCGCCGCTTGATAGCCGATATTTAACATACTAATCCGGGAGCGCTGTGGGCAAGGGATGCTCGCGGGCGGGAGGGGGACTGCCAGCGGGGCGCCCCTCTGCCCGCACGCCCGGCTCCCCTTGCACCCCCCCCGCGTCCCATCCCGGCCCCCCTTGCTTCCCGGTCTCCGCTCTGCTTCCAGCGCCCCCGCCGCACTGCAGCCGCTCCCTGCAGC
The DNA here is from genome assembly GCA_017312745.1 of Gryllus bimaculatus. Taxonomy (NCBI): domain Eukaryota; kingdom Metazoa; phylum Arthropoda; class Insecta; order Orthoptera; family Gryllidae; genus Gryllus; species Gryllus bimaculatus. The sequence continues at coordinate 5,787,669 of BOPP01000075.1, forward strand.
TACTCTGACCGCCAAATTCTAGCGTTCGAGTCCCGACGATGGATTTTTCGACACGAACTACATGGCGTGATCGAATTCAACCGCTGTATGGAGAATTCTAATGACTGTTCCACTCATCGGTAGTTTTCCTTGGTTTCTGTGAACAAAACTAGGCGATTGTTGTACCACGAGACTAATGACCTTAGTAGTTGACGTGCCCGGAATCACTAATCAATCAACCGCGGTGAAAATCGGGGTAGACGCCAAAAATAGGTCCTCACGATCCAACAGAGAAGGTCTACCACCACCTCCCAAAATAAAAATCACTACTTTCGGGACTAATGACCATAGAAGTTGACGTGCCTGGAAACATGAATGAATCTAACGCTCCTCACCCCTTGCTTCAGTGCTCTTGCCACATTCCCACCATCTCCAAACCCACCCTCTCCATTCCTGCCCTCTTCCTCCCCCACCACTTCTTTCCCTCCCTTCATCACGTCCACCCTTTCCTTTCCAGCCTCCACGGTCCTCACCCTTCCCATCACCGCTCCTCCCATCTTTACCCACCCCACCCATATCCACTGTCAATCCCGCCTTCCTCATCCGTGGCTTCTCTATCCTCGCGCTCTCAGTTCACTCCGTGGCGACATTGTTGGTGGTATTGGTGGTACAAAGAAGCGTTTATAAGAAGATAATTACGAGAGCTAATTAAGTAATTAGCATTAAAATTTCTTTTGAAACCTTCATTAGAGTTTATCAACTTTAAACTCGTGAAAATGTGTTACAAGTACAAAATTCTGCAATAGAGGAAAAATAAACTTCAAACAAATCATAATAATGGTTCCCAAGATAGTTAAGTAGCCTTGTGAGCACAACTTCAATTCTAAAATGTGTGTACAGTGTTTATGAACATTTTAAATTTTTTTTCAGCCTTCAAGTTGTATAAACGTCATACGAATTTAAATTGCACGTATGTTTTACACATATGCTTTAAAACAGAACATCGACTTGTAGTATTAAGGCACTCGAACGGCCAGCTGACATGAGAGAAATGAATAATTGCTTTATCAACATTGTATTTAATGATTATCTATCTTATAAGAATATTATAAGCTAGTTATTCTTCTTAATAGATCTTATAAGATTATTAAACTTTACAATCATCCGCATATATACCGCATTAAAATAGCTTGGCTCCCTTCTCACATTGGCATCCAGGGCAGTAAAGAAGCGGATGCAGAAGTGTAAGCAGCAATCTCTCTTCCCAAAATTGAAACTAAAGCCGGCAACTCACCTCCTGATCTTAAAAATTACCTCTTACTTGCGAATAAGAAACTCTGGGACCGGAACTGGAAAATGTTGATTTCTAAATTACATGCAGTCAGGACGAATATCGAGGAATCTTACATGTACATTAGTCTTGGGAGAAGACATCAAGTGGTTAGTGGCCAGACTGCGTTTAGGTCATTTCCTTAGTCATTGCTATCAGATGAAAGACTTATTGCCTGATCCGTGCCCAAATTGCGGTCTTCGAGTATCTACTAAGCACCTTATTGTTTATTGCCACGTAATATCGATTGAAAGAGCAAATCTTTAATATTAATAGCGAACTTTATTGTTTATTCAACTGTTATTCGAGATACATGAAGATTATTCAACCAAATATAATCAGGTAAATTGTATTTAGCAATCGGTTAGACATCTTCAATCTCATGTACAAGTACTACATTAACGTTCTATCTGAAATGTATGTATACTCCTTGCAATATTTACGAATATTTGTAAGTACTGTATTTTGTATCTGAGGTCGCCATTGACCTAGTTGTTTCTAAGGCGACATTATTTTTTTAATTTTTTAAAATCATCTTCAGATTTGCTAACACGGAGCCACAATTCCACTACGTCTGCCGAGAAGTTTCCATGCGCACCAAGGGTGACACTCGTGTTTAACGCTTCACACCATCGTCCCTCTCTTTCTGTGCTTCGCATCCCCCGTCTGAAAGCCGCGCCCCTCACTTTTGCGCTCCGTTGCTCGCGCCGCACCATCGTAACACCTAGGCTCCCCTCATCTTGTGCCCCGCACCTGGGCTTGCAGTAATTCTCACTTCTTCCTAAAGCGGCTGGCTTTGCAAGGATTTTTGCCTCGGCAAAAGAGACGAATATAAAAACTAGCCTTTCTGAAAATACATCGAGCAAACAAAATGATCTTTAAATACGCCATGAGGTGGAACGGAAGGTGGATAATGTGTTCAGGTGTGAAGATTGTTTTCTTTTCACATTTATCTGTTTAATTACAGGACAAATTGCAAAGAGAGCTAAAAATAATCCTTGTGTCCTGAGAAGTGATTTACATGAATAATAATTCTGATTTATCCATTGTTTTTTATAAGTTCGCTGTAACTTTTGGTTCGCAGCCTGGTCACTTCTTCCGAAAACGACTGGCATTGGAGGGGTTATGCTTCTGTAAACGAGCTTAATATAAAATACTTCTGCGGAAATCCATCGAGCAAACAAAATGAAAGATAAATACGCCATGAGCGAGAACGGAAGGTGGATATTGTGTTCAGGTGTAATGTTTGTTTTTTAAGGTTTATCTGTTTAATTACATGACCAATTTCAAAGAAAGACAGGTATAAACTATCCATGTGTTTTAGTGATGAGACGTGATTTAAATGGATAATTCTGAATTATTCTTTGCTTTAACTTGCTTAATTTGCTGAAACTTTCGGTCGGCGCCTACCTCCTATCCCGGCATTTTTTTCCTTCTCTGGGGGTCCCTGAGACCTATCATCCCCTCGCCCTTACAAGTTTGTTACGTACCTTCCGCCGGTATGGCATCCCTCCACCACCATATCTTCTTCAGAGCACCTTCTCGAGTAGTTATTGACTGGAGAGGTGGCAGAGAGGTTGTAGGTTCGAGTCCCGACAGTTGCAAGATTTTCTACACTAGTTTGTCTGTTTGGTCGAATTCAGTTGCTGTTTGGAGGAGAAATCTAGAGGTCGGATGTTCTGATCCATAATTTACAATACAATTATTCTGAAAGCTTTTTAAAACATTTTCACAAAGCAGAGAGCACTATTTATGCACAAATATGCATTAAGAGTTAACAAAAGGAAAGGAAAAATTAAGATTCACTTACAAATGAAAGAACGTAATATTTTACAATGTTTTTAGAGATCTACTGGGTGATAATTATTTTGAAAAATAAATTTATCTCTCTGCTCCTAAACTTCCTCCCTCTCTCGCTTTATCTCTTTCTCTTTTCGCCCCGATATTTGTTTTCCCTTTCTTATTCTCCTCCTTGCCCCTTTATCTTACCTTATTCTCCCTAACTATCTTTCTCTTCCTTTCTCCCTTTTCTTTCTTTCTTTGATCTTCCTCCACTCTCGTTTTCTTTTGTATTTCATTGTCTCTCTTCTTTCACCTCTCGTCTTTCTCTCCTGTCTTTTTTCTCTCCTCTCTTCTTTCTCTCCTCCCTCTGTATATAATGTTTCTTCCTTCCCATCCTTATTTCTCTCTGGCTCATTAAGGTAAAAACGTATTTCCAAAAACTCACTGGATCTAATCGTAATCATGCCTCTCCTCAAATTCAAAGTAGTGTTATGCGAAAATACAAGTCGCAACGCAAACGAACTGGCCCTTCGCTAGTTCAAGAGCGCATTGTCCCTTTGCCGCCGCCAACCCTCGCCGAGCGACAATGCATCCGCCCCCTCCCCCACCCCTCCGCTATCACCGCCAGGCCCCGCAGAGCGCCGCGGCGGGGCGCCTGTCATGTGTCGGCCAAACTGTCACGCGTTGCCGCCCGTCCTCTCGCGCGTCTGCCTACACAATGCACGCGCTCTGGCGGCGGAGACGCGGCGGCGGCGGCGCGATGCTCGGGTGTCGCCGTGCGCTAATTATCCGTAAAACTCGGCAATTCAGTTAGCAGCTATCTCGGCGGGCCAGCGAGGCTGTGCGTCGCCGCCGCCGCCGTCGCTTTGTTCGCGCTACAAT
>BOPP01000075.1:5791786-5829644 GCA_017312745.1 Gryllus bimaculatus
TCCCGCTGCGACAGCTAGTGAGGTCCCTGTTTTATCCCTGAAGGTGGCGGTGTTCCCACTCAGCTGGAACGTACGGTCCGGTGCCGACCTACACGATTTTCCCCTTCAGGTAACTCCACCTGCGGGGCGCCACCCAATTGGGGACAAGCTACAAGTGCCCGAATGATCACCCGACTTGTACGGTAGCATAATGCTTGTAAGACCAAGTGCAAGTGAGAGAGTAAGGGGAAAGGAAGAGGAAGGAAAGATCGCGAGATGCCCGTTTATTAGGTTACTACTCTGATATTTGCCTGGTATTAATTGCATACACTAGGGAAATTTACCCAACAGAGCAGCTGACAGCTAGTATTCTCCGGAAAGCAATTTCCTGCAGCAAATATCGAAAATCTGCCGTCCACGGGACTCGAACCCTTCGACCTCCCGGTGCCAGTCGTTGCAGCGCCAACGACAACGCTAGCTGTGCGCTTAACTCAGCGGACGGGTCTCTCGAGATGTGAGGGGTGCAAGTGTTTATGTAGTATGTGTGTGGGTTTCTAATGTAACCTTCGTAACTTAACGTTCGCGCCGCGTGCTTTCCTCGCAGAGAGCGAACAGCGCGTGGGCGTGCCTCCACACGCACGCTGCCGTAGTATCTTTCCTCTGCATCACGTGTTTGTTCCATTCCCTTTGGGAGGAACGCTTTGAACGCCCACGCGTAACCGCTTTGAACACTACTGTCATATCTGATCAATCACTGATCCAATCATTGCAGTTGTACGCCGATGTGAATATATCATACAATTATCTTGAGACTGCGGGCTTTGCATATGACAGTGGTATTGAAGACCTTCAGAAGAATGACACAATTTATATTTAGCTCAAGTAGCAGTCCCTTTTGTTAGCAAAGTGTTCCACTTATATCATTTATGATGTATATCATTGTCTTAATCTAATGTCTTTATAACTTTTGAACAATTGCAGAAATGAAATCACCTATACTGTTCGAACACTCGGAAATGACATGCTTTGTCCACTTCTTGACCATTCATGTATTCATTCATTAAAACAACGTAATATTCATTACACAAGGTAGTATTATTTTGACATAATCTTATCAACTGCATTGGAGAAAGGTGAGGGGAGGGCATAAGTACGAGATAAAAAAAGATGGGTAGCGCGCAGTCAGTTGCCTGTTTGTTAAGGTGATACACCAGCATTCGTATTATATTGATCAGAATAACCATGAAAACTACCCATAAGAGCCACCGGCGGTAGGAATTGTTCTCCGATCAGCGAGTGAATTCGACCTAGTTTTATAGCTAGCAAACCGTTGTGATTCCAACTCTTCTTCATCCACGTAAAGGGCTATGCAGTGGCCCATCCCGGCCTATGTCCCGCAAGCGGACGCATTCACAATGCGGTCGCATAAGCCTAACACGTAAGATGTCAACTTAAAAGTTTGCAAGCTTCAAGCTTCTGTGCTTACGCTTAAGTAAGACATAAAAATGAACCAATTGTACGTTAACTCAAAATCGAGAATCTAAATTGGAGCGAAGTCGATAGAAGAACAAACGCCTTATGGGCCGCGGACATAGTCGATACCTTGAAATCGATTCTCACATGCAACAATAGCAAACTGGAATGTCTCACAGCCAATAGAAACTCTTGTTTTACTTACGTTTATGTTAACCATTGTGAATACGTCAGTGTATCACTTGTGTTAATGTTTACGTGTATGCGCTATGCTTATGTTTGCATTGTCAAGGGCCCGTGCAACGAAAGGTCCGCTGGCGTGGGGCGCGCGCTGCGCGGGCGAGTGGCGAATGCGCCGGCGATGCCCTCGGAGAGCACGCGGCGGCGCGGGCGAGGGCGCGGGCGCGGGCGACCTCTCCACGCGCACACTCGCGCGCAGGTACAAAGAGGCGGCGGCAGCGGCGGCGCGATAGTACGCGTCACTCACACGGAGCGCTGCGCGGCGCGCCGGCGGCGGCGCGGGGGCGGCGGGCGAAACCGGCGCTATCTGGCGGGGGCGGGGCCGTGTGGAGTGGGGGGCGCTGGCACCTGACAGTGGCAATTTCCACCGCGCAGATAACGCGCCAGTTGTTCTGACGCCCTGACAGCCCCAAGTTAGTTAGTCGCCGGCGGAGGCGCCTGTGCCCCTCGCTGCAGTCGCCTGCGCGCCCGGCGCGGTCATCGCTGCCTCCCGCGCTGTCAACGAGCCGCTGCCACGCCCCCCGACGCCCGCGCGCCCAACCCGCCACCGTCGGTCTTCTTGCTTCCTCCGCGCCGAAAATGTTTCGTTCGTTTTTCTTCTGGTGCTTCGGCTATCTTCTCGCTACTTTCTTACTCATCTCTTCACGTTCTTTTCTTCTTCCGGCGCTCGTGTTACGTCCACTCTAGCCCTATCGTCTCTCCTCTCGCTCTCTCTCTCTCTCTCCTCCTCCTCCACACCTATCCTCCTTATTTTCTCCTATTCCCACCCCCCATTCTTCCTCTACCCAACATTCTCTTTCTTCCACCAACGTTCATTTTCGTCTCCTACCCCTCGTCCTCACTTTCTTTCTGCATTCCTTATAGCCACTCATTTCCACCCCTTATTTCTTTCGTCCTCCACCCATCATCCCCACATTCTTCCTTCGCCCCTCGTCCTCATTTTCTTCCTACGCCGCTCATTCTCACTTTCTTTCTCCATCCCTTTTCCTGTTTCGCTTTCTCTCCACTTTCTCCTCACTCTTTAAAATGAATTTGCTATAGTCCTAGCACCCTACAAGTACACCCAGCGATTCGCTCTTGTTTCTGTGAGTCGTACTCACCCTTCGACAAAGGCCGCTCCGTTTCGGCCAGCCCCGTTTGAGTCGTTAATCATACAATTCAATGCTCTTGCAGTATTCAAATTTCAATATAATACCATGAAATTATGTTATAATGCAAAAATATATTTTGCATTGTCACTGTTTAACTCACATTGAAAAAAATGTTTAAGCACTGTATATATTTTTCCGATATTAAAAACATCCAAAACGTAAATTTTGAAGAAAGACGGAAATATGAATACACCATTTTTAATAACAACTGGATTCCACAATTTCGATATCACGTATCCACAAAACGTGTTTTTCTTTGAAAGAATCTGCATTTTTATTTTCTAACATAGTATATACGTACTATAAAGTATTGCAAGCAATGCTGCGGCCAAATATTTATAGATTCGCGGTGATTTTTAGGCAAAAAACTCGTATTTAGGTACTCCGATGCCGAAAACCTTTCTTTCTACATGCAGTACACTACTTTCTACACATGTACTTAAAAACAACGTCATGTTGGTCCTTGATACCGAAAAAATAGCTTCCACCCAAACGCCTTCCTGCCTGTCCGTCAGTCAGATTGTCTCTTCGTCTGTGCGCAAGCTGCAGCCTAAACCGTTCAGACGATTTTCTACAAACTTGATATTGTCCGATAAATCTCGCTGAACTCGATGTCCTGGAAATTTGAGACGATTATTTTGATATTTGGCGTTACTTTTTACAAAAAGCCGTAACAAATATTTTGAAAATTTTCTCAATGACTTCTTCCAATTTTAATAATATTTTTCTTCTGTAAGAGAAAAATATTCTTGAAAAAAGGCGCAAGTCTAGTTTTCGTTCAACTCAGACTTTTTGAAACTTGCATATTTGATTTTTTTCGATAACTTCCTACAACCAAAATTTTAAGAAAACATTATTGAGGATTTTTCCTGAATAAAATTATTCTTTAAAGAGAGCTTGTTAAATAAGGTCGTGTACCACAATTTCTCGAAAATATGAGTAGTTATTTCGTAATCATGCTTAAAATGTAGGTAGTTAAAAATATTTTATCAAAAACGACTCAAAATTTTCTCTTTAACTTCGTGCAGGTTTCATTTTCGGTAAACCCTCCTTTCAAAAGCTGCATAAAAATTTCATTGCAGAAGTTTAATTAATAATGGTATTGATTGTCTAGATTTTTATCTTTATATTAAAATAGGTTCACTAATTTATAGACACATTTATACATGTATTATTAACACATTAAATGATTTATTCAGCTTTTTACATTTGGGAGATCCTGCTGTGACTCCGTAAGGTAAAACAGCACCGAAATGTTGTAAAAAGCTGTATAAATCATGTTAATAATATAGTATTTGTATAAAGTGATAGTCTAAAAAATCAGTGAACCTATTTTAATATACATTTTTAATTACTGAGATATTTTCCTTCAAATATATTCTAAATATTAATGTTTAAACATGACAATTTATAATTTTTCAATAAAACGAATAGTTTTCGCGTAATAATTGCTTTAAGTGAAGAAAAAATTAAAATGAAATTTGAAAAAAAAGTTCTATTTTACAGCAGCTCTAAAAGTTTCATATTTTTCACGCACGCAGTTTTTACGCTTATAAAAATGACCAAAATTCATTTTCGGTAAAATCTGTATTTGTCAAAACTGCAAAATGTTTTGGGTGTTTTAAAAACATTTTATCTTTGTTACTTGGGGATTCAGCTCATTAACTCGTAAAATTAAAATTGATAGAAGAGTGAGCCTTGCCATCCATACATTATTTGTGGTAGTAATATTTCTAGAATGAATTAACCGAAACTTGATCACTCGAGGGGATTTGTACTTGATCACTCGAGGCTCAACTTTGTTTCTCGTCTACCTCGGAAACTATTCGTCTGGTTGGAGTTTGCTTTGCACCAATCAATTTCTTTTAATGTGTTTTTCTTTTATACAGAATTAAAAATAGCAGGGCTGAAATTAATATTTTTCGAAATTTGGCACGTAAGGGGGGGGGTCATGTTTTGACTTGAACAGTTGAGGTTCCTTTTTGTGTCTCGTGTATCTCGGAAACTCATCGTCTGATTGGAGTTTGCTTTGCACCAATCAATTTCTTTTAATGTCTTTTACTTGTATACAGAATTAGAGATAGCAGTGCTGGAATTAATATTTTTCCAAATTTGGCACGTAAGGGGAGGTCGTCTTGTAACTTGAACAGTTGAGGTTCCTGTTGTTTCTCGTCTATCTCGGAAACTATTCGTCTGGTTGGAGTTTGCTTTGCAGCAATCAATTTCTTTTAATGTGTTTTTCTTGTATAAAGAATTAGAGAACGCAGTGCTGAAATTAATATTTTTCGAAATTTGGCACGTAAGGGGGTGTCGTTTTGTACTTTGCACAATTAATATTCCTTTTGTTTCTCGTCTATCTCGGAGAGTATTCGTCTGATTGATGTTTACTTTGCACCAATCAATTTCTTTTACTGTGTTTTACTTGTATACAGAATTAGAGATGGCAGTGTTGGAATTAATATTTTTCGAAATTTGGCACGTAAGGGGGGGGGTCGTTTTGTAACTTGAACAGTTGTGTTTCCTTTAGTTTCTCGTCTATCTCGGAAACTATTCGTCTGGTTGGAGTTTGCTTTGCACTAATCAATTTCTTTTAATGTGTTTTACTTGTATAGATAATTAGAGATAGCGGTGCTGAAATTAATATTTTTCGAAATTTGGCACGTAATACGGGCGTCGTTTTGTCGTTTTGTAACTTGATCAGTTGAGGTTGCTTTCGTTTCTCGTCTATCTCGGGAACTGTTCGTCTAATTGGAGTTTGCTTTGCACCAATTAATTTGTTTTAAAGTGTTCTACTTGTATACAGAATTACAGATTGCAGTGCTGAAATTAATTTTTTTCGAAATTTGGCACGTAATGGGGGGTATTTTGTAACTTGATCAAGTGAGGTTCCTGTTGTTTCTTGTCTATCTCGTAAACGTTTCGTCTGATTGGTGTTTGCTTTGCTCCTATGAATTTCTCTTAAATTGTTCTACTTGTATACAGAATTCCAGACAGCAGTGCTGAAATTAATATTTTTTGAAATTTGGCACGTGATGTAGGGGTATTTTGTAACATGATCAGTTAAGGTTTCTTTTGTTTCTCGGCTATCTCGTAATTTAATCGTAATTTTTCTTTGCACCTATGACTTTCTCTCCAAGTGCTCTACTTGTATACAGAATTTCAGATAGCAGTGCTTAAATTAAATTTTTTTGAAATTTGGCACGTAATGGGGCAGTGTTTTGTCCTTGATCTCGCGAGGTTCTACTTTTGTTTCTCGTTTATCTCGGTAACTATGTTTGTTTGGAGTAAATTTGTAACTATGAATTTCCTTTATTGTGTTAAACTTGTATGCAGAATACCAGACAGCAGTACCAAAATTCATATTTTTCGAAATTTTGCCTGTAATGGGGGGGGGTGTTTTGTACTTGATCACTCAAGGCTTCACCTTGTTTCTCGTTTATCTCTGATACTTATTAGTAGTTTAACTCTGAGTCTTATTGGAGTTTGGTTAACTCCTATGAATTTCTCTGAAAATGTTCTACTAGTATACAGAATATCAAATATAAGTGCCAAAATAATTATTTTTGGAAATTTGGCACTTAATAGGGGAGGGTTTTGTACATGATCTGTCGAGGCTGCACTTTGTTTCTCGTCTACTTCGGAAACTATTCGTCTGATTGTAGTTTTGTAACACCAATGAATGTCTCTTAAAATGTTCTACTTATTTACAGAATATCAGATTGCAGTGCCTAAACTAAATGTTTAATCCCCGACAAAGAAATGTATATTAAATATTGTTTTTTTACATGCCTAAAAAACATATAATTTGAGGCACTGGAAATGACCGCGCAAAATACTTATTGTTTAATCACCATCATAAACGAGTTTCAGGTTTCCTTCTACAATTAACATTATCTAGTGTTATCGTTACCAAGCGATTAATCGATCAAACCGGAAGCAAATATTGGAAGGTAGATCCACCCGCTTGCCACATTTTACATTACGTAGAAGAAGGACGCGATATTTGAAAATAATAATAACTGGTCATAAACGATAATAAGAACAAAAGGTAAAGAAAAATTAAAAATGCTGAATATTAGGATTCGCCCATTTTAATACAACATGCCGGCAACAACAGTCAAGGGCTATACCACATGTCCAAGCTTATATAGCTATTTCACATTGAGAATACAGTGCTGCATTTGTATTGCGGGTCTAACATAAAGTTACATTTAAAACGTTTTAATAGCTTGTAGTGTTTGAGTGTCGCTTAACATATCTCGTTGATAAAACATCCTTTAACAATTTTAAGGTTAATTACTAACAAATACATTTGGGTTTGTTAGTTAATCAATTACTGAAATGAATATATATATATATATATATATATATATATATATATATATATATATATATAGAGAGAGAGAGAGAGAGAGAGAGAGAGAGAGAGAGAGAGAGAGAGAGAGAAGTCATAGCAACTATTGTTTCTTAAAGGAAATATTATCAGGTTATATAATTTTGTCGCATGAAAGAAATGCAGTTTGTGTTCACAACAACAGATGTTTCTTTCAGTGTCTCTATTAGCACAGAGAGCGTTGTGAAACAAGTCGTCTAACAACCACTGAGCAAAACCATTTCGAGCCCGGTTCCTAAACAAAGACTGCCGTTCTCCGCTGAAGAAATGCCCCAGGGACCTGTGAGAGAGCGCACCGATGTGGCACGTGCGATAATCAAACACTTGCTGGAGGGAGGCAGACGATAGACCCTACTGGATTCAAAGAGCGAAAGTGGCGCTTTCGAGAAACGCATCCTCGCAGGTCTTCCTGTGCGTTGCCAATCGCAGGTTTCTATGCGTCCTCGCTGAAACACTCCTGGCTCTATCTCGGCCTTCCGTAATGCAAGGGCATTATTCCCAATAGCGTCCACCAAATTCCTGTGACGTCGAAGGATATTTATTCCACGAGAACATCTGTCGGGATGTAGGAGAGTTAATTGAAATTATTACACTCATCTCGCACCGTGGTAGTCAGACAACTGATTTCACATTGTCTCAGTGCTAATAGAGACATTCAAATAAAATACAGTTGTTTTGAACACATATCAGTTCTGCAGTTCTTTCATAAAGGAAGTAAAATTATGATCTTATTATATTTATTTCAGAAAACAAGTACTAACCAACGTTTCCTGTTCCAACCCTCGTATACATACATACAAATGTGTATCATTATATTCACTTATATTCATCATATTTTCAATCAGATTATCATTTTCAGTACGAAAAATATAAATAAGAACGTTGGAATCAAACTATTGCCAACTTCTTACGGAAGGCAAAAGTATGAATTAGAAACACAATTAACAAAAGCGGATACTAATTAAATATCACCCCAATGCGCTAAAAACAAGACCCTGTCTCACTTCACTGCCAGACACACGTCGGTTCTAAAACCCCAAAAATACGCCATGAAAATGAAATAAAAGTTTGCGGAAATCGTTCCGACGCAAACAGATGTTCCTTCTTCCCAACATTGGCAGGGTAACCATGACCTGCCTGACCTCAAACAAGAGCATGTTGTGGTCCCAAATACAGAGGCCCATGGACCATTTGAAGAAATTAAAAACTGCGCAAATTGCATTTACACAAGCAGATGATATTTTCCCAACATTGGTGGGGTAACCATGCCCTGCCTGGCCTCATAGACGAGCATGTGCTGGACCCAAACACAGAGGCCAATGGTACACTGAAGGAATTAAATATGGCAAATATCGCGCTTACACAAGCTGGTTTGTTCTTCCCATCAATGGTGGGGTAACCATGCCCTGCCTGACCTCACACACAACCATGTGCTGGACCCAAACACAGAGGCTAATGGACCATTCGAAGAAATTGACTTCGGCGCGAATCCCACCTACATGTTATTATTCTCATCACTAGCGGGGCAACCATACCCTGCTAGGTCTCACTTATGACCTCGTCTTCCCAAACATAGACCAACGGGTCATTCGAAGAAATTAAAAACTTAACTAGATGTTATTCTTCACATCAATTGTGGGGTATCCATGCCCTGCCTGGCCTTACATATGAGAATGCGGTTGTCTCAAACTCAGAGGAAAATTAAATTCTCAGCGGAACGATCCTGCATAACCAAATGTTATTCTTACTTACTAAGATCTTTCTGCACATACCAAGTCTAAACAACTATATCCTTTATAAAATGTATCATTCTCAGAACTAAATTTGCCTTTATTATATTAAGGTGAATAAAACATATATTGTTCTTTACGATTGAGTAGATTCCGTCTTTTGTAAATATCTTATAATATGTGTATAATAATGTTTTTTTATTTATTTTTCAGTAACTATAATTAGAAATAAATGTTTTTTGTCATTCACTGGTGGACCTTTTTTTCATCTTAGTCACACAAATTGTTTGTAGGGGTTCATTTTATTACTTAGAAATAACCCATGTCATTAACAAATTTAAAAACAATATAATTTTTACATAATAATAACAATAAAAATAATAACAATAATATCTCAACATGTCCAATTGTATCAAATTCGTCATATGGATAGGATCTGCCTATTTGAAAGGGTAGATCTTTAACTCTCTCAAAGTTCTAAAGATGCACTATGTAATACGAACACTCACCATAACATGTACGTCTGACAGTGTACAATATTGTTCGAACAACAAATTCATACTGACCGATAGCGCAAACAAACAGGACATTCGTATCCTAGATTTGGAGAAAAAAAGTTTAATTGGCGATATTGTTGTGTCGTGCGATCAAAACGTTGTGACTAAGGAGGAAGGCAAACGACTTAAAAAGAGAGTTTGGAAATAGAGATCAGCCGAGCACAAGTCAGTAGTCATCGGACCTCTCGAATTATTCCGCGAAATTTGTGTAAGAACTTGGCTAACATACAAAGTCATTCAAAAGTCTGGGAAGTACGAGACATTGCTTTATTGGGAAAACCACACACATTGTAGAGGCACCAAAAGTGTCTAATCTTCTCTGAGAAAGCTGCATGCCCCCGATGGCTTTAATATTCAATCGTCTCACGATATCTTAAGACCGAATTAGAGGTATATATAATAAATAATAATATAATAATATATAAAAAAAAATAATAATAATACGGTAATGTTGGGATACTGGAATTCTATCATTGAACAATAATTGTATTTTAATATTGAAAATAATATCATGACAAAATATACAATAAACTGTGATGTACCTTTTTACATTACTTTTTGAAATGTATCAAACCTTTGTTCTATTTTGTTATAAAATGTTCCTATTTTTATACTTAATGAATTATTGAATTTTTATGTAATTTACTTCTATACTTCTGTATGCCTGCCAAAACTAGTATTGCATAAAAAAGTACGTTTTCAAAATGTAGAATCTGAACTTCATGATTCTTGCTCTTAAAACTCATAGATCGATAGAGGCAATGGCAACTGAGGCGATTATTGGAAAGAAGTGAAACGAAAAGTAGAAATGAAAGCGACCTCTCCGTTTCATTAAACGTTCGTGGATTCCCTGCCCACGTAGAGTTATGCATGCGATCAAAAGCGATGCAATGTTTTGTAACACATTTTTAACACACCTGTGCATCTGCACTGTGCATATCACGTACATCAACTGCTTCAAGGCACACAACAGTTACAGAGCTCGTCCTTGGTAATGCAGATCGCTGGCATTGTGCATGTACGCGGGCTATTCCACGAGCAAATTCGGTCACCTTGAGCACCAGATGTGTGACGTCAAGTACCATCCATAATAAGGACACCCACGCCCTGCGTAGGTGCGGGAGTCTGCCTCACTGTGCACGATGAAGCTGTTGCTGGTGAGTGCTTCACAGAACGGGCGTTTCGCAGGGCAGAAATCGTAGTAAACACAGTGGTTTCCTGGGAGTCGGTATGTTGTTTCGAGGACATAGGTTTTGAGCCGTCAGATGTTCGATCCGAAGTTTCATCAGAGCGTATGGCTAGAGCGTAATTGAAATCAAATGTCTTAATCTTTTGGTCGGCGTTCTGGTCCTGTGAGTAGTTTCTGGTAATGTTGAGAGGTTAAATATATCTGAATGTTGAGAAGCCCTAGGTATTCACGGGCCAGGGCCTGTGTAATGCGAGTTTCTTTATGTGGGTGAGATTGCTTCCCAGAAGTCATTGAGACCTACAATTCATAGTTATTGATCGAAATAATCTGAGAGTACACGTTAGAAAATCTTAGAACGTTTTGTAATTGCTTTATTATATTACTTGGTTGTTTTGGCATCACAGGTTTCGAGAATGGTATTCGTTCGGGAGTTGCATCAAATCTTGTGATTAGTACACAATAGTAGTAGCAAGTAATAGAGTATCCTTTGTATCGGTGTTCTATCGTGAAATGATAAGTAATGTTCCCGTTCATAGGTTATAACATGTCTTAATGTTACGATATCTTTGGAAAGCCTTGTGAAGGAAATTTTTTAATGACGGTAAGATCGCTCGCAAGAAATGAGTTCGTCATACAAAGGCACAATAAGAAATGTCATAGATATGAAATTGCAGTAAACGCTTTATATTGATTTCCTTGACTCGGTTTGCCGTATGTGGGACAAAGAGTTTAAGAACAGAGGAGGAGTTTACATAATTAAATTCTGCTCGTAGTAGTCACTTTGTTTTGTTTCGGCATTCTGTTTCTGAAAGTGGCATCTGAGAAGTAACATATCTTGGTAGATTAGAACAGAGTTTTGGGAAATTCGTGTAATGGAGATTTCTTGATGTCAAATGATGGGGATGCCATTAGCTCATTGAGACCTATAATCAGACATTACATTGGTAGTGAATAGTTTGTAAATGTTTCGTTATGCTGAGTGCTGTGATGAGAAGATAGCTTTTGGGCCGTCAGATATTAGATCAAAGATTGTCACAGCGTAGGGGTACGAATTTATGTAAATCTAATGGAATAAAGATATGTTTGTTTTCTGTTTATGTAAGTGGTTTCTGATAATGTGTAGATGTTAAAAAGATCTTAAAAATTAAGAAATCCTAGGTAACTCTTGTAATGCAAGTTTCTTGGTGTCGGTGAGATTGCTCAAGAGAAATCGTTGAAAGATATACTTCATAATCATTTAGAATTATAATCAGAGAGAACATGAGTAGAAAATCGTAGAAAACGTAGTTCCAGTAGGAACACTAATTTCCTTATATCTGTGTGCTGTGACGGCAACATAGTTTTTGAATAGAGATTCTTGAAGTTTACATCTCAGCGCAAGGATAAAAAATTATAGTAACCACCTGAAAGGGAGAATTGTTTGTGTCGGTGTCCTGTGTCTGCAAGGGATTTCTCATAAGTAATACGTCAGTTGCTAGGTTAAAGAGAGGAGAGTTAGAATATACCAGAAAAAAAACATGAAAACATTGGAACATACAATTAAAAAAATATTGTAAACACATACGATTAACAATTTTTCATGTCGGTAATTCGTCAGATAAAACAAGTCAGTGCTTGAAAAGAATTTACTTCAGTGTTTAGTTCAGAAATCGTTGTAAAATATTGAAGCCAATTGTCTGTGTTCTGTGTCGAAAACACAGCACTCAATAAAACCATGCGGATAGTTGGAGATTACTAGACAGAAAGTGGGACTAAACACGTGGACAGAGGTTTCTTTCTGAGCATGTTCGGCGTGAAGTCAGGTCCGTGATCGGTACATGAGAGTAAATTCAAAGAAAATTATTGAAATTAAATTTAATGAATTGTGATGGATTATCGTGGGTTTTTATAAAAACCATCACAAAAGTTTAAAAGGAATATATTAGGAAAATAAACTATAGAAGTCAATACAGACGAAAAATAAAATACAAATAAATAAAAATAGATGGAAATGACCAGCGTAGTAAAACGGTGGCAAATAAAGTGCTTAAATGTGTTTGTGAACACGTGAGGAAATTCCGTGAATAACATTATAAATAATGAATATATATCAAGGGCGGATGTCAAAGAATAAGTATTGTAGTATGTGAAAAAGTAGTAGCCACTCGGAAGGATCACGAACACAACACAATTGGGGGGGGGCGCAGAACTAGCTAGAAGATACAGATTTGTTCGAACATAGTTTCAACTGCAAAGAGAGATGTCAAATGTAAATATGAATATTATATATTATATATATAATATATAATATTCATATTCATATTCAGGTCCTCAGTACACTACGTAACAAAAAAGTCAATTAACTATAAAGAAGTTTTAGAAAATAGATGTGATGTTTTTTTGTCTCTAGTAGTTAGAAGAAGAGAGATCTGCAAAAGTTGAATATATAAGCTACATAATTTTTGTGATGAAATTGCTACTATTTTATGTGTCATTTGCAAATAATATGAGAACCTCTGCTACGCTGTATAATTAAGGATTGTTCATTTCACAGTTAACAAACTAAAAGATTCAGTTATTGTAATTATGACTCTGAGTTGTTTATTTGTTCTACTAACTTTATTATTTTTGTGTGCTGTGCTCATAGGTTCTTGCTGCTTTAGCAGCTGTGGCTTACGCCCTCGGCGGCCAAGGTGGTTTTGGTGGGTTTGCTCCAGGAGGACTTGGAGGGATCTTTGGTGATATTGGAGGGCCCAGCGGTTTTGGAGGCGGCGGTTTGGGCGGTCCGAGCGGTTTTGGCAGCGAGCGTTTCGGACCTGGCGGAGGCGGATTCGGTGATGGCGGGATAGGATTCGGGGGCCTGGGCGGGCTTTTCGAACGCCGCGCCGCTCCGCCCCCCGAGGAGCGCAACGGGCGTCGGTAGGCGGTCCCCGGCGCCGCGTGAGCAGCAGCCCTCAGCGGAGGCTGCCTCCGTTGGCCACTGGGCCGCCATTGGCTCTTCGCGCCGGTCAGTCCGCAGCTCTCTCCTCTAGCGAGGCAATGAACTCGGTGTCTGTATACTACTGCATTTCTCAGTGGAAATAAATGAAGATGTTCATACCAGAGTTTGTGAGTTACTTCTCCTCGCTTTGTTCTCCATTCGTGATCGCAAATAACCTAAATAAGTGCTATCAGTGGTTTCATCATTCACCTTTTTTTCATTGCGGGCTATTTAAAAATCCCATATCATTGGAGTTAAATCCCGTGTAAACCAACAGTAAAGAAAAAATAAAATTATGTTTTTATTCATATTCGGTTTACGTTGCATAATAATTCCTTACAAAAAACTAAGACAAAATTGTAACACACTTACAAAATTAACAAAACTAAAGTGAAAGCTTTAGTTCGAAAAATGAATGCAAAATTAATACTCGAATAACCTACCGAAAACTGATGTTTGTAAACTGAAAATCAACTATGTTTGAATGAAAAAAGAAATTATTTTCTAATTTTTTTGCGTTGCCAAATCACCATATAATTAAGTTCGCGAACCCCTTTAAAATACGAACACGTAGTTGTTCGCAAACCATCGGTTCAGAACCGTTGTTGTCTGTTGTTCAGCTCAGCAAAACATTAAAAACTCTTGCGAAAGTATGCGTTTTTGTTAGTGTATTATCTTAAAACGCTCACGAATATATAAATAGTTCAAAGTAGAGTCCTTACAAGGGATACTTCACATAATGATGTACATTTTGAGCCATCGCCTTACAACTCAGCCTTGCAACTCAAAAAGTGTGTTACATGTTTGGTTCCTCAGAAATGTCTCGCTAATAAAATATTTTAAGGAAACAGTCTTAACAAATTTTCCAATAACATAGTATAGTATATATGCAGTACAACAGTGTTTTTTTCACAACGAAGAATATTATAAAAAGTTAAACTTCCACAATGCACCTTCTGAAAAGCAATTGTTTCATTTGGTGACGTTTTCCTTGACTTGCGGACGCATGAGCTGTGTTGTAACCAGTGATGCTCTAAGTACGAGAATTCGCAGTACGAAAAAGGAGACAAAATGACTACATAAAATATTTGTATTTTTCGTTCGAAATCGGAACTATTTCTTTGTTTTTGTTTTTTGAGTTCTTGAGTATCTATCATTTTGAGGACGAGATAGTACAATGTATACATCATTCATTAAGAAGAAAAAGCGTTTACGTGCTTTTTTTATTATAATAGTTATTTACCTGCGAAATACAAATACGTGAACTCTAGATTAGCAAATTGCCCTCGTGAGTGTTACGTATTTTAACGCTCTATCTTATCAAAATTGTCAGCACTTCCTCCTAAATTAAAACTAGTTACAATGCTCTTGAAAACATGACATGTTCCTTAAGCACCCTTGACATACATGTAATGACTCACGGACAATTACGTGCACACCAAGACAACCGTTCTATAGATCAAAAGCAATTAAAAACTACTGAGATACCGAAAAAGTTCCTCCTCTTAGTATTATTACTCAACAATTACTCAGATTTTGAAAAAGTATACGACATAATTTACAGATCTATGCTTAAATAAAATTATGAAAAAATCAACCCACAAGAATCAATAAGGTTGAAAAATGTTTTGGAAAGTTGAGACTTAAAGTATCAAGGAGCAAGGATGAAAACCAAAGATGATATAGTATGTGAATGATTCGGTTTTAATTAATTTAACCTATTATATTTATCTTTGGTTCTGAAATGTGTGAACGTAAGATACGTAAAATGTGGAGTGTGAAAATCAAAGGAATAAGGCTCAAATGTGTAGAGAGCGCCATTTCTTACATGTTTGCGAGTTGATGGCGTTCTTCATAATGCCTTTCAATTGAGGAATAAATTACATTGAGAAGATAAAATATGTCTTGGAGTATTGGAAGTGTTCATTTCAAAATAAATTTGAATTAGCTGAACCCCTGCAATTATATCGAATTATAGGAAGGGATGAAGAACAGCTGCAGTAGTTCTCCATATTCATTATACGGAAAATCGAAATCCTTGGTTATGGCGTTCAGAATTTATTCTCGAAGATTATTGACATGAGATAGATTTATAAATTCTGGAACAATATTAAATTCTGTCACTATTTACTGTGAATACAGAAATGAAAATGTTCTTGAATATTTAATTGAAATATGCTATACTTATCAAGATGTTGTGTGATACTTATCAAGTGTGTGTGTTAAAGGGAACTAAAGCAAATAAATCTTGCTGACCTTTTCAAATTAAAAAATGTAATGCACCACATATAATATTATAAAATTGGTCTTTTTTGTGGAGGGACACACATGTCAGACGATTGCTGAACCCACATATATTTACATTAAAAACACTCTTCGAACTTATGAAAACTCGCTATTTTCGCTTCTCTAACAATATCACAGTCACATGTTTTCTCGAAGACGAAATGTGTGTGCTTTCGGTGCTGATCGGTTAGATCGCAATGATACAACACATGACAGCAGATAAAGCATTCGTTCTAGAAACGTCAATATATTACATGAATTTATTGTTTATTTGACAAAACATGTTAATAATATTACGTGAAAAAGCATTTAGGGACCACTACCATTCATTTACAGCAAATATCAAGGAATTTGTTTCAATGCAAAGCTCAAACTTCTTTATAAACGAAAAAATTCTGACCCATACGCAAAGTAGTCAACTGAGGATCTCGTGACAGTTGCCATCACGTTATCTGTGGCGTGTTCTTATGGTTCATACACAACTTGTGTGACTTCTTCATGCATAAGGGACTTCCTAGGTGGTAAAGCCAACATCTAAACTGCAGAGTCAACATCACCCACACGAAATGAATATTCAGAAGGGTTATCTTAACATGAAGAGCGACTTGAATCTATAACTATATAAGAAGTTGAAGTTTGTCCACGGTGGTCAAACGTTCTTAGGAAGAATCACTATGAAGACGGCATTTTTGGTGAGTTTTTTTTATAGCATTTTCCATCTTTTAGTATATTTGTTGTTACACATTTCAAACTATGTTTATTAATATAAGTAAAGAATCTCTCACTAATATCATTCTCAAAAGTTTCTTTTTCTAATTCTTTTGCTGCTACATATCCAATCATTCAAAATGTTCAATCATTGTTTTAATTTAAAACCTCTGAAACTAATTTGCCGAGGCATAAGTGTCATTGTGCTTAATGAGACCGATGAGAAAATTTGATATTTCTTACTCACAACTTATTTATTATTTACTAATGAGAATTTATATATTTAACTCGTGTACCGGACGGCAAGATTATATTTCTGGAAAATTATTCAAAATCAGTTCGAAAAGGTTCTTTCGTGAACATTCACAAGTAAACCAGTTGTAAAACATGACATATTTTCACGCAATGTAAGTTGAAAATGATTAGAAAAAAGTCTGCCGCAAGAGATTTGCCCCACTGTTCCTGTGTGGATATGACCAATCCATCTCTTACTGGAAATGGAATATTATAAATAATAGTTGGTATTGGTATTACAGAATACCTTTCAAATATCGATTGCTTACAACAATGAATTCGATATATTTATGTATTCGGCATTTTGCATTTTGGGTTAGATAGTCCGACTTTGCCGGCCAGCTAACGGTGCCTAGACCTAGTTTAATACTCACGCTTGAGAGGTAAGATATACATGAGCTTGTCTTCGTCACAGAGCGTCAAAAACTGAGAAATAAATTAAAAGTAAAGTTTAAAGTAAATCTATCATTCTATATCTGCCTCGACCAGGAATCGAACCCGAGAACACACCACGGAAAGCAAGCTCACGTCCTAGAGGAAATTAATTCTATAATAGCCATTAATTGATAAACTGAACTTAACAATTATTGTTTTGTAATTTATTAAATAATTAGAATAATAAATTGTTCAACAATTGCCCTATTTTAATGACTGTTTTTCTTCCCAGATCTTCCTTCTGCTCGTCGTTGTGGCTTTGGCAGCCGCTGCACCGAATCATCACAGGCGGCCGCCGTGTCGTCGTGGGGGATTTGGCTGCGTCATCATTGATCCCATTTATGCCATAAACGCTACCACTTCTGCTTCGGCAACAGATGGATGATGTCTGAATCATTTGATCTCTTGAAAAACTATCCTAAATGTGCTCTTAATGGAAATAACTGTCTATCTTAAATAAATGCATGATTCGTGTTATCTTGATGTTTCATTCCTCTCTTTCGCAATAAGAAATACCTAGATCAATAGCCTCTCATGTGTAAGCACGAAACTAATTTAACAGAGTTTCCAGAGGTTCCATCAGAGCAGCCGGGCAAAGCTGCGAGATCAACATTACGGGGAATGCAAGAGTGTATCGTCCCAGCTATCATATGGCCCGTAACCATATTAAACGTTTTAATTGTGGCCCTTGAGACCTTGCAAGTTGGTCACCCCTGCTGTATACTAACACACAAATATCCATGCGCTGGGCGGGATACGTACTCGCGATCCTTCCGCCTTAGCGATCTTGGCGATTCAAGCCGGCTAATTTGACTCTGTATAGGCACCTCTGAACCAATAGAAGTATTTCCATTCGCGAGAATAATTTTTGATTACACAGAAGTGTTTCTTAAAAATGTGAAAGTAAGATTTAATAGCAATATGTTAAAAATAATTATTAAGTGTTGTCACGAAAATTAAACTAAACAATCGGAACCGCGATGGGCCAGATAGTGGCATCTTACTCGAGAAAGCTGTTGCGTTGCACGTATTCTGTATGAGCTGCAATTCTACCAAAAAAATGAGTAATTGCTTTTATATTATAACATTTTAATTAATTTTTACCGGAACACCCATGAAATATTTTACTTCATATTCCGTCAATAGTATTAAGCGTGTGATACCTGCATTTTAATAGTCACTGAAAATTTAAACATGAATCTCAAAGTTTCATTTTTTGAGTCTGGTCAGAATTGAACTGTATGAAGCTATGCGCATGCATGGATAAAGATTTACTGCAGCAAATCATTCCTTCACAGCTCGTTATTCTTATCACCCCATTCACGAGAAAAAAACGTGTTCTGTGTTTAGGGTTTTCTTGTCTTTCAAAATTATCTAAGTAGTAATGTTTGCTATAAAATATTATTGTCGAAGCCTAAAGAAAGATTTTATTTTGTGAAAAGGTGTGGTCAGCGCTCTTTATAACATAACGATCACACCTCATTCTTATATTACGGTAATGGAAAATACTCAACGACAACTAACACACTAGAAAATGAGCTTTCCGTTACGAAGATACTATATATTCCATTAAACAGTTTCCAAAAAACTGAATGCAATGAATGTTTCTGTAGAGAAATGTTTACTTTGGATAGGAAAAGGAACAAAATGACTTATAAGTCGTAAGAAAGCGGCATGAATAATATCGCATCAGCAAACATACAAGGTACTGACGTTCTAAGCGTAGAAAAAAGTACATTATGCGGGAGTGCACATTCGTTCATCATATTAGAATGGAATATGTAACAAGAGTGTCGTTCAATTAACTCTCGTACCATATCCACTTTTTCCTATCCAATACTATTTCTGGGGTCTTTTCTGCCCCTCTCTGATACATTACTGTCTCACTGTCAACTAATTGTGGAAAAATACATTCAAACCAGAGGGGGGGAAGTGGTGGCGGAAAGGGGACCGAACCCTTACGTAATGTCTTACTTTCTTTTACTTTATTTCTTTATTAAGTTGTTGTCATTTATTTATTAAGTCTTGTCAATATGCCATTCAAGATGTGGCAGTAAATAAAAATTTCAACAGCAAAGTGGTTCTACAGATGAAGTAGAGGTGAATAAGGAACATTATAGTTAAATTGCTGTAGATCTGAGAAAAAAGTTCAATAATAAATAATTCGTCAATTAAGAAAAAGAGCATGCGAGTTACTTAAACATTTGGTTATATATTGTATTTTGGTGAATGTGAAAGACAGTTGAAAGGGCGAAGTCGAAAGATTTATGAAATAAAATCCAGTCAAAAACTGATTAAGGGAGAGAAATTCCAAAACAATTTCGGATGGAATAGTATCAAAAACAGTTTTGTCTACAGGAGAAATGAGTGGTATATAACATTATTAATCAAATGTACAGTAAATGAAAATAATCTACAGAAGTTTATATACACGGAAACGATAGGAGGTTGCTGTAGGCTTCATTTGTAGCCGTGGTAAAAATACCGGAGAACGAAGTTAGGAAGCATAGAGAACGGTAGTAGGCGGCAAAGCGTACAAATCACCGAATCACTGGTCGCGAATTTCTTCTTTTTTTTAAGTTTCGATTTGCAGTGAAAAAGTTTTGAAATAAGGGAATGAGTCATACAGTGAAGGTGGAGATATGGAATAATGGACAGAAGTGAAGATTCCTGAGTGGCGATAGAACGATGGGTGGTGAAACATAAGCTTGACATCGCTGCAGTAAAAGGAAGCGAATAACTTTGAACTTTGTTACTCGAAATTAATATAACAAGGCTAAAATTGGTTACCGATTCAAAGGGAGAATTAAATTTTAAAACTAAATAGCCATAACAGCATGCATGCGTAGTAAGATGGTGGCATAAATGAGTTGTTGAGTTAATATAATACAAATATTTGTGAATATTTCAGAAATATTCTTTTTCAAAGTTTTTCGTATGTATTGTGACAGAACTTATTACCCCCTTTATTTATTTGGTTTGGCTAGGTGTTTGTTTATATAATTCGGCGCTTTTATCTCTTCGAGATTTCAGCATTCGTCTGTTTCTCTCTTGTATGCTGAAAATACCGTTACGACGTATGAACGGACTACGTTATGAATTTATTAGTGTACTGGTTAACTAATGTTTAGAAATAATAACACCTTGTTTACTGAATTATATTTCAGCGGCATGAAGTGTCGCTGCAATTTATTTATTGTAATACATTTTATCTTTCTTTTCTGATTCAAATTTTAACAAACTTTGTTCTTTTTAAATATTAAACTTTCTTTCACCTAATGAATGATGGCCATCGAAATTTTATAAGAATTAACTTTTATAATCTTTCTTTCTTAACTTCACTTATTTACTAAGACATTCTTGACCATGAAAAATATATTATTGCAATGACTCTTTATGCTTAATTACTCTTAATTAACTGCTTAACTAACTTTCCTGGAGCTGAGGAAACGCTGCTCTCCTGGCAATGAGAAGAATGATTCGCCAAGTAAATGTGGTCTTTCCATTATTTCTTGAATTTCCTCACTAAGTTCGAATTTGCATTCGTTTTTTCATCGTTTGCGTCCTATCTGACTTGCTTTCTACACTATTATTTATTTACGTTTACGACTAACATTTCGCATCTTAAATATGTTCCATTTTTACTGTTCAACTTTATACAGCACGCAGATATATATCCTCCCTCTACCAAATCGAGACAAATTCTAACTTAAACTTTTCTGCAATCATTTATGCTAGTCACGGCCAAACGTTCTCTCTCTACCACCTCGAGACGAATTTTGATGATAAATTGTCATCCCCAAGCTTGTTTCTGCTGAACCCCTGTTCTTATTGTTAGTGTCGGAATCCGATGCTAGTTTGTCCTTTGAAACAAAGCTATCAGAATTCTGTCTATCCTAATGATGCTGTCTATCCTAATGATGTCGCTTTTATTAAATAACATTTATAAAAATATTTTTCTAATAATTCAAATATTTATGTGAACTCGTCTTTCTAACTGTTTAGTGACGCTTTACTCTCCAAATACTCATTTCTGTTTATATTTCATAGTATTTACCCTTACTTCCTATTTTATTCCATTGGCATATTTTCATATTTTATTTAAAAAATGCCAAATAGTTATTTTGACCTATCTCAGTATATTTTATTATTTTTGTGCAGTATATTGTTGTAATTTAGATGAAGAGACAATGGGAATAGGAAATGGAAACTAATATTACTTTAGAGTAAAATAAATTAGAGTTGCACCGATAATTGCGGTCGCAACATTGAAAATTTCGAACTTTTTAATTTTTTTAAAATTCAGATATGAGACGAAAGTTACGACCAATGTAAGCTACGTATCCTATCTCCATAAAAATCAGTTAAAACATCCCACTTCTCGAATGGGACGTCATATCGAATCTCGACCCGAAATAAATTGCTGGACCCTGTGGATTAATGAATTATTTACAAACGACGGCAAGTAATAGTAGAGTTGGAAATGTTAACGCCCAGTATAAGCGAAATTGTCAATTTATCGAATAATTAAACCTAAGTCGTAAAATGAATGTAAAAGTTACGGATGCTCCAAAGCGAGGGACAAAGAAATATATAAATTATATTAAGCAATCCATTCACGAACTGTCTCAGTAGCTCCCATTCGTAGTACCGCGTTGGATGCATAGGAGGTATATTAAGTATTATTAAATGTAGACATGAAATTAATCCACTAGCGAAAGCGGTCTCAAAACATTTGATGTGTTCTATGCATTATGCGAACTAGTTAAGAGGCTAGAATGTTCTTTCTTCTCACCAGGAAACAGAAGTAAGCTCGCCTTTTTAAATTAATTTATATTAATTTTAATTTTGATAAATTTAAATTGACATTATCAAATCGAATATCTTCTTTTAAAGTTCCAATTCTCATACTAGTTTGAGTGATTTTTGACAACCTGGTGATATAAACTCAAACAGTCTATAAGTAACCATTATTTTTTTAAGAAAACTATAATAAATGGGGGGGAATAGAATATACATTTAAAGATAAGATACTCGAACTCAGGTCCATCGAGTTTACTCGCCGTCACCCTTACCAGTACGCTACAGAAGAGTCGTGAAGTCTGAACTTGGGCCGATGCTTAAAAATGTAATTGTCTCAATAAAAAAGTTTTCCTGGATGCAATTCACAAATACGGAGATTTCGTCAGAAATGGGAATAGCACCATATTAGCACTTCTTCGCCCTTAGGAAGGAACTTCGTAAGAGCAGAAAGTTATCATTACTTTCCCGTCTTTAGGAAGGTGCTTGGTAAGAAGAGAAAATTATGTAACCGTGCGACGGAAAACGCCGATTTTTCTGCAGAAAACCTTTTTTCGCCAGGCCCTGGTGACTAAAAAGTGGATAACTCCAGTTGTTAAATATAGAAAAAATCCTTTCACATGTGGTGAAGCCAGAATCCATGTTTTGTGGGTCATTGATACCGAAAAATCGATTGGCGGCAAAACGTCTGTCCGTCCGTCTCTGGTCAACACTTCTGCCTAAACCGATCAGCGGATTTTCTTCAAAGTTGATTTTCCCCAATGATGTGAATGAACTCGAGACTTTTAGAGTTTTAATCCGTTATTTTGATTTTTGAAGATACTTTACATGAAGCGAGCATTTCGTTTTTTAAAAGTCGACCTGAGTTGCACATATACGGCGCTTCTGAATCATAGTGATACGAGATGACTGACGGCTTGTTAACTCTAAGAATATTAAGTCGGGTCCCTGAGGGAATAAAGTTTTGCTGGATGAAAACACTTTTGCGGGTTTATGTACTAGTGTAATATAGCGCACCATTTAGAAATAATGCGAGAAAATATGTGCTTTTATAGAACCATTCGTTTAACATTCTCGCCACACAACTCTTAATTTGATTGGTAACCTGATACTTTTCCACGTAAGCTACTGATTGATATTTATTATGAAGATTCCCATCTTCTTTTATAAAATTAAAATCTGTAGAGTAATTAATCATATCTAAATTTTTTATAAATCTTTCCTCACCATCTCGGAAAAGTAACTTTGAGTAGGTTGTATCAAAGTCAAATATTTGAGTACGTGAAATCCAGAATGGTATAAGTGACATTTTATAAATTCTGATAAATCTCTTTATTTCAATATTACTCTAAAGACGTGATATGTTTCATCATTAACACCACGGCTTTTCAATTGTTCATTAAAATTGCGAAAGTACATTGTCACTGATATAGTCTGAAATAAAAACCTATATCTCATCATTTATAAACTGTCATTTATACCGTTCTTGTTTTCATCCATTTTTTTACAGATATTCATCGTCATTCGGAAACAAAATTCTAGAAGATCAATGCAACGCATGCAACATATTTCATTTGCGCAATAAGAATTCGTATCTTATATTAATAAAATGGTATCTTCCAAAAATGAATTTATGGAACTTGGACACTCCAAACATGAAAGAAAGAACTTCGGGCGTTCGTGTCCATCGTCATCTATATGTGAAAGAATGCAGCCACCTCCTATGGAGAAGCATTGCATTCTAATGGGATGTTGCACTTCCTATTATAATGGATTAATATCCTATCACTTGTCATAATATCCTTAACGTTTTGCAGGGAGTTATCGTGTTCTTCTGTCCAAATCCATTTTCCATTTTCATCTAGCAAACGATAAAGAGGTTCAAATTGTATAGCTCAATGTGGAATGAAACGATCATAAAAATGTATCACACCGAATAAAGCTTGGAATTTTGACTTATTCTTTGGTTTAGGAGAGTACAAATCTGCATATATCTACTCTTTCAGAGGGTGGATATCTGGCGCGTCGACAAGATATCCCAAAAACTGAACTTCAGAAGTATAGAGTTTACATTTACTCATTTTTACCTTCAAAGCAAACTCGTGAAGATTGTCTTAAACATTGATCAGTCGCTTATCATGTTCATCTGTCGGCACCATTAATAAGAATGTCATCCAACAAAACAGCAACTCCTGGAATCGTGTCCAGCAATCCTTCCATCACACTTTGGAAATTACTTGGATCCGCTGAACTTCCAGAAGGCAATTTTTTTACGACAAAAAGCCCTTTAATTTAATTTCCTGTGAGAAAATGAGAGGACACTTCAACTTCCAATTGTATGAATTCTTGATGAAGGTCAAGTTTTGAGAAAATTTTACCACCTGATAACTTCACAAATAAATCTTCAATTAGAGGAAGTGGAAATTTGTCTGGTTTCAAAACTTTATTAATGGGATCTTTCTTAATTTTGTACAACACATTGACATAAGCAGTAGTAAAAACATCTCTACTTTGGTATTGAGAGTCTGAATTAGTTTAATCCGTAGGGTGTCTGAATGTGGTATACAGTTTCTCTTGTTTAAATTGCAAATTACATACGTAGGACAAAGTAATCGCCCAATTAGACAACGAATGAAAGAGCAATCTAGAAATATTAAAGAATCTTCTCCACGGCTTAATTCTTTATCTAGACAGAAACTTAATTTATTACATGAATTTGTTACCCATGACCCACTTATTTTCGAAACCAGGGTGAGATTCCCTCGACTCATTTTAGAACGTTAATCAATAATGACCTCGTCGTTAATGCAATATTAAATAAACAAAAAAAGAAAGTATTGGTATAATATATAAAACTCCACAAAAATAAGTCTAAAAGTATTTTAATTTGTATATACGTAATTCTACAAATATTTTAATTTGTAGTTTAAATTTGTATATTGCTTTTTGTTATAAAGTTAGGAATGTTTGGGAGCTGGAACTCCCAATAAGAAAAATGTAACTTTTTTAGTGAGAAAGTGAGCGAAGTAGACCTGAAATTTCCAAATAGGGGACAAGAGAAAACAGGGCTAGCTGGGCGAGGCAGAGCGGAGGTGGGGCACAATGGGATAGAAGCAGTCCCCGCTGCAGGGCATGAATAAATGGAATTGGTCTTCCTGAGTAATAATTATGATCATTTACTGTAATAAATACCCTGGTACTTCAGCTAGTATAAAATATATTGACAATCAGGAAGAATTTTCTATATTCTATACAAAACATTCAAATCATTTTCGCCCTCCATATAGGTCGACTTTTAATGGAATAAGAACAAACCTCAGTTATTTTGATTGTTTTCACCAATACGGTTCTATCAAATATTGAACTTCCGTGTTAATGATGTTCCAATAAATAAAATCAATTACTTCATTAATCATGCAAAAAAATTAAATTCTCAAAACAATTTCCCAATTTTTAACAAAACATGAGTAGACTTTCATTCATTTCATAACGATTTCGTAATTCATACCAATTCGTAAAGCAGTCCACTGAGGGCTTGGTGACAGATGCATTAACTTTATCTGTGGCATGATTCATATTTAACCTATACGACTTCTTTATACATAGGGGAATTACTAAGCGGTAAAGCTATCGTCTAAACTGCAGGGTCAACATCGCCCACGCGAAATGAATATTCAGAAGGGTTATCTTAACATGAAGAGCGACTTCAATCTTTGAGTATAAAAGAAGTGGAAGTTTGTCCACGGTGGTCAAACGTTCTTAGGAAGAATCACTATGAAGACGGCATTTCTGGTGAGTTTTTCTTTATAACATATTTTATATTTTATTCTATTAATGTAACACATTTTAAATTATATTAATGCAAGTAAAGTACAAGTCTCACGTATCATTCTCAACATTTTTTCTCATTCTTGTTCAGTTATTTCATCAATCATTTAAAATATTTAATAATTATATCAATTTAAATTCTTCGAAATTAATTTACCGAAGCAAAAGTGTCAATATGCTTAATGAGACCGATGAGAAAATTTGTCATTTCTTACGCGAATCTTATTCATTTTTTGAATGAGTGAAAACCAGTACGGTATAAGTTGCATGTTATAAATTCTGAGAAAAACGTGTTTATTTAAGGTTATATTTCAGTGGCAATGTATTTTCTTGGTTTTAATGAACAATTGAAATGGTGTGGTTTTAATGATGCAATAAAGGACGACTATTTTACTGTGAAATTGACTTAAATAAGAAGGTTTCTTAGAATTTATAAAATGTCACTTTTCGTTCGGGTTTTCACCCATTCATTTATTAATGAGAATTAATATATTTAAGTCATATACCGGTCAGCGAGAATATAT
The DNA here is from genome assembly GCA_017312745.1 of Gryllus bimaculatus. Taxonomy (NCBI): domain Eukaryota; kingdom Metazoa; phylum Arthropoda; class Insecta; order Orthoptera; family Gryllidae; genus Gryllus; species Gryllus bimaculatus. The sequence goes on from BOPP01000075.1 coordinate 5,818,333, forward strand.
TTCTTAAAAAGCAGTTCAAAAGTATTCAAAAACAGTTCTAAAAGAGTGTTCTCGTAAAATTTCACAAATAAACCATTTGTAAAACATGTCCTACATTTTCAAACTATTATAAAATTAGAAAATTGTTTAACATTATCTTTCCAATCTCGGCAATGATCTGGAACTAGTAGAAAACAGCAGTGATCAAATTCAATATGTTCAATTCCTAAAACGTATTCTACATTTTCATAAAAAATGACAGGAATTATTTTATGTTTATTACACATTGTGAAAACTGTCGCAAGAGATTTGTCCAACTGTTCCTGTATGTGGGTATGACGAATTATTTTGTTACTAGGACTATAATATTGTAAGTTTTAGATGGTATGACAGAATACCTTTCAAATCACGATTTCATACTACCGGCTAACAGTGCCTCCCATGCCTGAACCTAGTTTATAACTCACGCATGGGAGGTAAAAGAGACATTACGCTAGTGTGACATAGTCCTTCACCGTAACCAGCTATCTCCGCCTGCCTGCGCTTCTCTTCGTCACAGCTTGAGAAACTGAGGCGATTTTCAATAAAACTAAAATTCTATTTTTCCTCGACCGGGAATCGAACCCCAGACCACGCCCCGGGAAACTTCCAGACTGTCCATGAGCCGTCCTATGAGAAATGAATTCGAACATAATAATTAATAAACACGTGAATATTTTTATTTTTAAGTACACAAACAAGAATTTCATATTTTATTATATATTTAAACTTATAAATTATTGTATTATAATGCATTAGACACTAACTTATTAAATAATAACGATAGTAAAATATTAAACTAATTATCGTATTGTAAAGGATTGCCCGCTTTTCTTCCCAGATTTTCCTCCTGCTCGTCGTTGTGGCTTTGGCAGTCGCTGCACCGAATCATCATTGGGGACCGCGGCCGTGTCGTCCTGGGCAAAGTGGCTGCCCCATTATTCCTTATCCTATCAGAGAAAACGCCACCACTTCTGCTTCTTCGACCACAGATGGATAATATTATATTGATTTGATCTCTTGGAAAAGAATTAGAAATGTGCTCGTAATAGAATTAACCTTCTATCTGAAATAAATACATGATTCGAGTTGTAAAGTGTTTCATTCCTCAGTTCTTTCGCAATAAGAAAGACCTAGAAGAAAAGTCTTTCAATCAAACGATGTAGTGCATTCTTATCACGCAATTAATTTCACCGTGAGAATAATGTTTTGGATTACGCAGAAGTGTTTTAAAGATGTGAAAGTAAGATTTAATAAGGAAAACAACATATTCAAATGATTATTAAGGCTTATCACGAAAATTTTACTACACAATCCTAAAACAAACTACACAATCGTATACAATCAAACTACACAATCGTAACCGTATTAGTCCAGGCGCAGCGTCTTCTTACAAGATGCTGCGTTGTAAGTATTCTGAATGAGCTGCAATACTGGTAAAAACAAAATAAGCATATTTGGAGTAATGACTTTTATTTTATAACAATTTAAATTACTTATTAGCAGAACACCTTTTACACCATGTTTCCATCAATATTATTGAGCGTTTGATATATTTATTTTAAGAGCCACAAGTTTTAAACACGGAACTCAAAATTTATTTCATTGTGTTTTGGCAGAATTGAACTATACGAGCTATGCTTATGATATTTTTTTTCCTGCAGTAGATGATCGATGTAGGTACCTATTCCATTGACGCAAATGAAATATGTGTTTTGTTTCGGGTTTTCCTGACTTTCAAAATTATCCAAGTAGTAATGTTTACTATAAAATATTCTTATCGAAACTTAAAGAAAAGCGTTCGTTTTGTGTAAAAGTGTGGTACGGCCCACTCAGCGTTCTTTATAACACCTAACTATTGCACCTCGTTCTAAAAATATGGCAATGCACAAACAAACACGCTTCACAAATCACGGTGCAGATCCCATGTTCGTTAAAATGCCTGATTTTTCTGAAGTTTAAAATAATTAAATGTTTTCGGCCTTCCTACAACTGCAATTGCATACATACTACAACTGCAAAGATACATTTTTTTGAACAGATCTTCAAATAAGTTTACGTTAAATTTTTCGAAAATATGAGTATTTTTTGTATAATTTGGCGTCAAACATAGTTACCCTCTCCGAATTTCCTGAACGTATTACAGGTGATTCGAGACAGTTATATTCCACGTAAGGTTAAATGTGGATATAATTTGATATTTCTGTTCTTTTCCCACATTCGAGCTTTTGTTATACGTTCATAAATTAATCTTTTAGAAATTATTTAATATCTATTTGAAATATATGAAAGAAAAATTGCTAGCCTTAAAGTAATATCAGATTCGAATGCAACAATGGCATTGCGGCTCACGCGTCACCAACTGAAGTTTTGAGAATTACGTATCATTGGGACACGATGTAGCTGTATGAAAATCAGTTATAATCGTCAAATATGTGATGATATAAGCTTGAAAATATTTAGTTTTTGCACCAAATGTTCTACAATTTGTAATGAGTTTTACAACAAATTATGACTGAAATATATTGGTTCGGACAGAATTTGTGGTATAAATAGTATTACTTAAACATTACTAAGGGCCAAAACAGTAAGTGCTGTATTAGCACCACTAGTTTGTAACTACATATAGCGCGAACACGCAATTAATATAGCGTTGTAAGTAAGACAGCTCGTAACTTTATTCTCTCTCACTTTGAAATGAGAATGTTGGATTCTCTCATCTTCAGAATCTGTTGATTGATACAAGGTTATGGGTTCAGCTCTTGTATTGTTTGTTAATTTAAAACTATTTCGCTAAATCATATGCCTTAATAGTTCACAGCAATGGAACACACTAGTGGTCAGAAAAAGAGAACACCTATACGTAACTGCATTATTACATTCACAAGCCATATCACCTCGCCACTCTTTCGTGGATGTGGACGTCATAGCTCAACGTTGCAATGTATCATTCGTTCACAAAATGCGGTGGAAGTCATCACTCTCCTTTCGTTGCATAGTCGAATAAAAACTGAAAGTCTATGACAAGTAGGGTCAGACGTGCACAGTACTGGCGACAACATGATCGGCGGACGTTTCAGTAATTTAGCTCACGACAGTCACAAATTTAAGTGACATACGAGTTGCATTGTTTCTGAGCTTGAAAAGCTTTTAAAATGAGATTTTGAGCAGTTAAATTGTTCAGCGATTAGGGAGACGGGTTGGCACCACTTCGTAGTTTTTAATTTTTTACGCGTTTCTTTCTTTTTGAACTAATTGAGTTTTTCGATGCAAACTAAATTTATTTGGATACCTTATGGTATTTTTTGTAATGAAACTACAAAAACCTTCTGTCGTTAGAGAGTCGCTAAAAATCATTAAACCAAAATGTGCTTTGAGGAAGCTTAGAACTAGGACAAGGTAAGCTGCTGCCACTGTGAGAGTGTGCAGTAATAAATCAATGTCAAAATAAATTATTTTTCAATATTTTATTGACAAAAAATTTAAACATTTTTATCGCCGTCTGTTCTTGCAGAGCAGCTTCACATTAGCAACAGAAGCACTTTTGATAGTTTCAAAATTAATTATCGAAAATTAGTCTTTTATTTTGATTTAATCAATCATTACTACCAAATAACAGAATCAGTCACGACCAAAATTTTGCAATTTTTAAGTGTCCACTACTGGAGCTAAATAGAGGTTTGAAAATAAATTAATATAAACATAAATTAAATACTTATTAAAATTAAAATTCATATGGAAGGATTTATGCAGATAGAGGTATATGAATTGCCCATTGAATATCATTAACAAATTTGTTACTGTAGCTAATTCACTCCTCTCTGCGTGGAATTTGACTTTGATTGAGAATATCTCTCACCCATCACTGAATCGTGATCGGAGAACCAGAATACACTTACTTATTTGGAGACGTGGCATACCGTACAGAATAAAAATGCATATCATTTCAGACCCACGTTCCCAGATCCATTCCGTCTTTCTTACTTCTGGAACGCCTTGGCGTTGTACTCTTTCTTCTCCGCAGCTTCTTGAAACCGGGCGACGTACTTCGCTGGCAGAAGACGTTAGCTTCTGTTGAGAACTGCGGTAGAATGCGACCCGAGTTTTGGATTAGTACAGTGAATCACATCACGGAATAGTTTGGTGGGTGATAATAGAAAATATTCCTGACCGAATCCAATTCGAAGAATGTGTCACCTGGTCGTGCGTACAATTAGGTTCAGTCTAGCACTTGTCAAATACTCAAGGACGTGTTGTATAACGCACCTATCAGCAAATATTTATGAACTGAATAAAGTCTTAAATGATAAATTAGCCAGGATAACCATACTGAACTATAATTTCTAGCTGAGTAAGCTGAGATGAGATTTTACAAATATCATTTTTCACGATCGTATTGCCTAATTTGCATTAATTTTTATAGATTTATTGATAATTGAATAAATAAATGTTAACCGTTATTATAGTACGCAGCACCTATTACAAGTTACTTGGCATCATTTTTATTAAATTGTTCATCAATGATGTTAATTTTCCTCACAGATCTTCTCAATATTCTTTTTCTATTACATATTAAATATTAAAAATATCTGATAAGATTTAAATACGCAATACTCTCACATTCCATTTTCCCCTACCGAGTGTGTGACTGAAAAATACAGACAAGTTAAGAACTAACTTGATTCGTTGTTTTTCGTTAAATCGTTTCTGATGAATTACAAAGTAGCCTATATAACTGAGTGGGTGAGCGGAAAAAAAACAAATACTAGTCCATAAAAGTTCATTTTCATATAATTCAAGTTATATAGTTTATTGGATATGAAAAAAAACTGTGGGAATTTAAACAATTTCATTATTCTGCAATGTACCAAGCTAGACGAATATGTTGTGAAGAATAATTGCGATTAAACTTTATTAATAATGTGTTATAACTTAAACAAAAACTGGGGGCTTGTACTGTTTTTCATGTCTACGAAGTTTCCAAACAAATGCCTTCCAAAATAACAATATACCACAATAATACCACATTTTATTGTTTTATGCGTGCACGTAAGAATTATAATATGTGGTTGTACAAATTTCAAGTTGAAACTTAAATAGAGTTCTTTTATTATAACATTTTCCTTTTGCTTAATATTTTTTGTGAACAGACGGTGTTTTGATGTTCAATTCACTCGGTCTAAACTTCAGAGTAGTGTGCAATTTTTGGTTGGAAAGTATTTTGAGTATTCGTTTATCTTCCAAGATTTTTGTACTTGATACCATGAGGTCTGTTATTGCGCTTTCCTCTTCCATCTTTTAGAGGCACACGTAACATTCTTGCAAACTACAAAACTACAGCCTTATATAGCTGCATAACGTATTAGAATTGTAGTTAGATTAAACATTTTTGACCTTGCAATAATTGTAACTATTATGTTTGTGTATACAATTGTATAATGACAGGGGTCGCTGATTACCTTGACGTTATAAAACGACCACAAATAAATAAATTAATTAAAAAGAAGATACCTAAACGATTTAAGTGCATGTTCATTAGTGAAAAACAGTGCTGTTTATATAGTGGAGGAAGTTTTCAAGTTAAGACTCGTACACAACTGGATAAATGTACCTGATGAGTGATGAGTGATGTTTACTTCTTTGAAGAATCTTATCAACATTATTTAAATCGTTAATGTGCTTTCGATGAGTAAATGCAGTAATTAATATGACAGTTTCGGGTTTCTTAGTCATGCTAAATGATAGAATATTGACATTGAATGTTGAAAGCTGTAAAGAAGCTTTTATCTTTTCATATGTTAATTACAACCCCCAACCGATTATCAGTATTTTTTCCCAATTCTTCATCCATAAAAAAACTTAAAATATGTTTGTATTAGTGTATAGTTCTGAGGTAATTAATTCATTTCTTCAAATCGAGGATCATTAAATCACAACTATAAAACTAATATAGTGAATATAAAATTTTCAGACTTTCCTCATTCAGTATTATTTGGGATGATATTGTAAAAAATGGAAAAAACATTTAACTACAATGTTACTTCTCTAACGAGTAGTGAAGTTAGAATCCATTTTTTAGGTTATTTAATAACAAAAACGCTGTTTTATTAAAAACGTCCCTGTCTGCTCATCCTTTCGTCCATCCGTCAGTGAACAATTCTAGTACCTAAAAGTCTTAGTATTTTTGGCTAACTGAATTTTCCCCAGTCGGTCAGACCAGACTCAAGCCATATGATTTTTAATAAAGAAGAAATATTAAAATAATGTTTAATTTTGATTACAGTTATTAAATGACAATTGAATAAAGGCATATGAAAAAATATATTTTAATGTATTTTCGTTTACAAACAGCCTTCCGGTTACTGTCTTCTTCGGATTCCGTTACTTCGAAATAAACTTGCGTCTGAGTGTTTCACGCAGTTGGCTTTTTTTACGATTGTGCCATTAATAGTACGTCTTCATAACTTTTCCTACACTATGCCGTGTTGCTCTTGTGGAAATCCCTGCCTTGTAAGAATAAGTAAGAATAATGCCTTGATTTCATTGAAGTGAGTATTAATTTTTGTAATGCAATAATCAGCGATCACACCTTAATGAAGTAAAAAAGTGTGTTTGTTACTTCTAAGTTAAATTATTTTTTTTCCTTCAACTCATTTCTTTGCATCCGAATATTATCTACATTATATAATTATCACGACTGACAACAATGGGGTGAATTCGAAGAATTGTGAAACCACTGTGTTGCCATTTTGCGAACTGACAAACCGTCAAACGAAGCGCGAAATTCGAATTTACACTTTCGAATTTCTTTGCAATATTTTAAAAGACAATATGCACCAAATATAAGACCATCACCAAAAATGTAAAGAAAAAAATTGGAACAGTTTTTTTAAAAATAACCATTTAATTTTGTTAAATATATCTGTGTTTAAAACAGTGTGCCAAAACCTCAAATAACTTTAAAAAATTAAATATGACTTTATTTATCTGATTTTGATGAACAGATTTCATTACGAGAAATTTTCTATATTCACAATTGTACATGTAGGAAGACGTTGAAAAAATTCTAAATTTTGCAATTTCCGAAAATTTAGAAATTTCAAAGTAAATGAGACTTTTGATTTTTTCAGCGGCCTTTATACTATCCACCTACAAAATTTATTCATATCAAAATTTGAAAATTTTGAAAATTACCTTCATCTAAAGTACCCCCCAAAATTAAAATATCTGTTTCAAATTCGGAGGTAGCGACATCATCCTTATCATTTGGGAAATATCAATATTTATGAAAATCGGCTGAAATGTTTAGGCGCTAGCGTTGACTACAGACAGACAATCGTTTTGCCAAAAATCGTTTTTTATATTTCAAGGTCTTACAAAACATGGGTTCAATCAATAATGCATTATTCTCTATAATGAGGCTCACGCCACGAGACCTACTATTTTTGCTCAGATGCTTCATTTAGACGTGAGGGTCATTTTCAGATAGTAAATCTACAACATGAGACAGTCGGCTTTACGTCTCCTCCGAAGGAAGACGTACGAAGGATGTTTTAACCAAACCACAGCTTCGATAGGCTTTAAAAAACGAATCTTCAATATGCTTTGAACCTACGAACTTACGCAAGACAGTCCGATACGCTTTCTGTTACACCACCGAAGCTATTTTATCCGCTTTTTTGTTACTAGGGCCCGGCAATAATAGTTTTTCTGCCGAAAATTTGCAGTTTTCTGGTGTATAACTACATAACTTCTTTCAATATACCTTCTACGAACGCACGGCACAACCTCAAAGTTTCTTTTTTAGTATGGTAAGGCTTCAGACCCCTCTCCAAGGAAAATTAGAGACATACACACGTCACTCTATACATTCTACTACGTCACTCTATACACTATTACGTCACTCTGTGCATTCATAGAGAAATATAGCAACTATTACAGGCGTTTAAAAAACGTCGTTAACAGAATAAAAGAAAAAAAAATGCTCAGAAGAAACCCATAGAAGCAGGACATGTGGGTAAATATGGGAGGAAAAGTATCACCACACCCACACCCACAACCACACCCACCACCACACCACAACCCACACCCACACCCACACCCACACCCACACCACAACCCACACCCACACCCACGCACCCACACCCACACCCACCACCCACACCACACCCACACCACACCCACACCCACACCCACACCCACAAACCCACACCACACCCACACCCACACCACACCCACACCCACACCCACCCCACACCCACACCCACACCCACACCACACCCACACCCACACCCCACACCAACACCCACACCCACAACCCACACCCACACCCACACCCACAGCCCACACCCACACCCACACCCACACCCACACCCACACCCACACCCACACCCACACCCACACCCACACCCACAACCCACACCCACACCCCACACCCACACCACACCCACACCCACACCCACACCCCACACCCACACCACACCCACACCACACCCACACGCACACGCACACGCACACGCACACGCACACGCACACGCACCACGCATCACCACACGGCACACGCACACGCACACGCACACGCCACACGCACACGCACACGCTCCACGCACAACTGCACACGCACACGCACACCGCACCACGCCACACGCACACCGCACACGCCACACGCACCGCACACGCACACCGCACACGCACACGCACACGCACCACGCACACGCACACGCACACGCACACGCACACGCACACGCACACGGCACCACGCACACGACACGCACACGCACACGCACACGCACACGCACCACGCACACGCACCACGCACCGCACACGCACACGCACACGCACACGCACACGCACACGCACCCCCCCGCGCACACCGCACCACGCACACGCACACGCACACGCACACGGCACACGCCACACCGCACACGCACACGCACACGCACACGCACACGCACACGCACACGGCATACACGCACACGCACACGCAACACGCACAACGCACACGCACCACGCACACGCACACGCACCACGCCACACGCACACGCACACGCACACGCACACGCACAAACGCACACGCACACGCACACGGCACACGACACGCACACGCACACGCACACGCACACGCACACGCCACACGGCACACGCACACGCACACGCACACGCCACACGCACACGCACACGCCACGCACACGCCACACGCACAGCACACGCCACACGCACACGCACACGCACACGACACACGCCACGCACACGCACACGCACACGCACACGCACACGCACACGCACACGCACACCGCACACGCACACGCACACGCACACGCACACGCACAGCACACGCACACGCCACACGCACACGCCACACGCACACGCCACAACGCACACGCACACGCACACGCACACGCACAAACGCCACACGCACACGCACACCCACACCCCACACCAACACCCACACCCACACCCACACCCACCACCCACACCCACACCACACCCACACCCACACCCACACCCACACCCACACCCACACCACACCACACCCACACCACACCCACACCCCACCCCACACCCACACCCACCACCCACACCCACCACCCACACCACACCCACACCCACACCCCACACCCACACCACACCCACACCCACACCCACACCCACACCCCACACCCACACCCACACCACACCACACCCACACCCACACCCACACCCACACCAAACCACCAACCCACACCCACACCCACACCCACACCACCACCCCACCCACCACCACACCCACACCCACACCCACACCCACACCACCCACACCCACACCACACACACCCACACCACCACCACACCCACACCCACACACACCCACACCCACACCCCACCCACACCCACACCCCACCACACCCACACCCATCACTCCCACACCACACCACCGCACACGCCAGCCACACCCACACGCCACACGCCACGCACACGCCACACCGCACACGCACACGCACACGCAACACGCACCGGCACACGCACAGCGCACACGCACACGCACACTGCACATCGCACACACACGCACACGCACACGCACAACGCACACGCACACGCACACGCGCACCACGCCAACGCACACGCACACGCACACGCACACGACACGCACACCGCAACCACGCCACACGCACCACGCACACGGCACCACGACACCCAACGCACACGCACACGCACACGCACACGCACACGCACACGCACACCCCACGCGCACGGCACGCGCAACGCGCACGCGCACGCGCACGCGCACGCCGCACGCGCGCGCACGCGCCGCACGCGCACGCGCACGCGCACACGCACACGCACACGCAGCGACGCACACGCACACGCACACCACACACACACACACACACACACTCACACACACACACACACACCACACACACACACACACACACACACACACACCACACACACACACACACACACACACACACACACACATATATATATAATGATTAATGATTTAATTATTGATTTTTGGTCTCATAGGTATTTCTATTCAGAATAGTGTATTTACTAAAAACATAAAAGCAATAAGATATTTAGGTAAAACTATTTAAAATAAAAATAATACTAGTATTTAGTGAGACGACCTTCGATGCATTTACAGCTTCAATGCGCGCGGCATGCTTTCACGCAGGCTTTTGCATTTGTTGCAGTTCAATGTTGTAATGCTTATTCTTTGTTGCAGAACTGCAATTATCTGGCTCTTGGTTGTGATCAATTGCTTGGCGATCGGAATTGCCTTATGGCCTTGGAATTTCCTTATAGGTCTCTTCTACGATGTTTAGGCGCCCCATTTGCCCTTCGCTGAGATCGTACACCACCCAAGACAGTAACTGGGTGTTTAGCTTTTTCCATTAGGTAGTCTGAATGGAAAAGGACGGTTGACGGACAAATTTTGTCGGAACTTTAGGCGACCAAAATTTGAAATGTTGATTCGTTTGACAAAATATCTATTAGACTATTACAAAAAATCTATATTGATTGAAATTCACTAGTGGTTTAAATGTATTAAAAGTTTGTATTACCCAACTCCAGTCTGCTGAAGTAACTTTTCAGTGTGTGTTTAGTCCATTGCAGTTGTTTTTCATGCCTGCCAGCGGCGGGCGTGGTTTTTTGACAGGACGACGACTGATCAACTTCTCTTCTCCATTAACAATCTCTGGACCCTCTTTTGGACACAGTTACTCCATAGCTTTTATCATCGTAGTCAGACACGCAACACTTTTCTCGATTCAACGATTGTGTATGAAAACTGGCTTCGATAAACT
>BOPP01000075.1:5849116-5878775 GCA_017312745.1 Gryllus bimaculatus
TTATTAAATCGTAACTCTAAAGACAAATAGATGTCCAAGGAAATGTAGACATCAAAACAAACTAATTAACAACTATGTAAGTAAAATTATCGTACATTTACTACTTATTACATTCTGACGTCCTATAAATGTTAACTCAAAATTGCTTGAATATTTTTGCGCCAGTATAAATATTTTTTGACGCCTCTTCTTTCGCAAGGCGGCATATTACAAATAATCTCTCTCAATAGGAAGCAAAATCAATTACAGTGCCACAAATAAATATATTTCCAAAACTGCTAACTGAACCATCATATTTAAAATATAACATGTCATGGGTCGTACATACGAGATTAACTAAAGTAATTCGCCGAAAGTATACAGATTTGATATTCAGCATATTGACGTTTTGCAAATTCCGCCTACGCCAGCAGTCGGAAGGCATAGTATATCGCTTGACCAAACACTTGTATGAGGGTCAATATCACTCATCTAATATAGAATGTTCTGTTCTGAGAAGACATGAACTCAATAGCATGAGTGAATTTGTTGCATCTTGTTCGTACACAAGTGCTATAGTGTTTCCTTTTTTTTGGTGTGACTTTTGTTGAACGGTATGCTTCTGTTCGAGAAAGGCCCAAAACAATACACAGTCAATCTAGCGAAAAAATATACCAACTCGTTATTAAGAAATTGACAAAGAAACAAGAATTCGGCGTGCTTCAACACCACGCTGCATAACCAGCAATTTCGGTAGTAGAAACCTATACTGACAGATCTTTCGAACTGTGTCTATCAATTAAAAAAGAAGGATTTGAAGACTGAGGCCATTACGTAAGTACTCCCGGTAAGAAAAGGCCATATTACGAAAACGAAATTACACAATTGATTACATCCACTTATGCTTATTTTCATATAATTCTTGTATGATGCTAATTCTGTGAGAGCGTAGGCTTCCGCGCCGGATGTTCAAGATTTACTAGGCTGTCACGGGTGACGCCGCGTCCATAGCGAAGGTTGCCGACGTTCTCGTCGCCATCTGCAACCTTCCTCAGGGCGTAATGCCCTGATTCCTGATTCGTAAGTTTGCCATGATTGTCACGGCTTGATACAAGGCAAACATCGTCTCCATCGCGCATAAGCCACATTCTTTAAATTTCATTTCTTGGAAATTTGAGAAACTAACTTTCAAATTCATGTTTTTCAATATTTTTGGAAAGGTTCATCGTAGTTGTAAAATTCTATTTTAAAAGACGTCAAATGCCGTTTACAAATCCGAAAATCAATATACAGACGTTATCAGTAAAGTAAATTCCCCTGTTCATAATGCTGCGATCTATTGAATTTTCCTACAAGTATTTCTTCCGGTGCATTTCAGCCTAAGAATACACGTCACATTAATATACATGAAGCGTCAGTGAGATATGCGGTCAGTCGGAAGTTTCCTTTATTGGCATTCAAACAGCTTTACTGCTGAACATTGAGCATCGTCTTCATTTTTAGCAACTAATGCCCAGAAATTGAACTTTGAGCAACACTATGCATGCTAAAAGAATCGCCTTATAAGTGGCTTATGAAAAACATCAAGTATTTTCTTAAACAGGTACTTCCATTTACGCAATTTTATTAATAATGACTGTCTGAAAAAAACATAGATTTCCATAAACATGGTACCTCCATTCACGCAATCTGTGGGGGAAAGCCAATACTATGCCTATCATAGTGCGCATTGCCTTTCGTTTCCACATTTTGTTTTCGTTCGGATCTTTTCAGATAAACATTAAGTCTGGCCTGTGAGTATGTGGTTACGATACCCCTGGAGTTGACTGTAGTGATTACGAGTTCTTCAGGCTCTAAGAGTATTGTCCTGTAACGCTTTCTGCTCGGGAGTCAATATCTTCTCCCGCTGCGGTGGTGAGATTCGACCGCCACCGCCCGTCGGGCAGCGGAGTTTCCCCCCCTCAAGTATCTCCCCCCCAGCGGTGAACACCGCTACTTCACATGGGACACGCCACCCTACGCTCCCACACAGGCCTCCCCACGTGTTGGCAGATATGCATTAGTGTTTGTTTAAGGTGAGATTAAACGCAGAACTACGAAGAAAAGATACGCCTTTCAGCCGCCGCCAGTCCTGGCCGCCATTGTTACGGTACTACTTCGCATGTCGCCTTGTCATTAATCGGGGAAACCACAGAAAACTGCCGATCAGACAGCCGGCGCTAAACTCCCCAGACAAGCGACAAACACTAGCTACTGTCGCAGCTTTGGTGGCCACCATGTCAGAAACATATCTGCCTCTGCCACCATCAGAACAACCACCCCCCCCCCCCGACTTTCCGTCGGCAAGCGCACTTGCAGTGTTCATTCAAAATTGAATTTTGGGAAATTTTCCCCTCTCTTTCGAAGACCACGGTTTTAACAAACAATCGAAGAATATTAGATTCTATTTCGCAGAAAGTACTAACATTTTTAAAAACAAATCGCACATGACACCAAATAAAGTTCTAATTTTGAAGAAAAAAATTGATTAAGAAAACAATGTTCAGATTCCATCTTCAATAAAGTAGGAGGGGATTAGATGTCTATTCAAGGAAAACATTGTAGACCTTTTCGAGATGATTTTGAAAATCTTCTGGTGCTTCATGTAAAATACCCCCCAAAATTAAATGATCCATTTCAAACCCGCAGAATCACGAGTTCCCCCCCCCTCCCATATAAATGAGAAAATTTCCTTTTTAAAGAAAATCCTGTGCATGGTTTTGATGAAAATCCTGGTCAGATAGACGGACATCTTTGAAACTCTTTTTCAATGTCGCGATCCCTTCCGATGTCAGGGTTTTCGCGTACATCTTGTCACAATTGTTTTTGCAGCCTTACGTAACTCTATATCACTGATATAGTCCGTAGGTAATGTTACGCAGACGAGAAAGTAAAAGTAAAAATATACATCAGATATCTCTCCCGTCGCTAATTTATTAAACGGGTCTCATCTAGTCACTCTACATTTTTATTGTATGATCATGGATATTTTTAATGTTTGACCATGGACCATCGTTTAACCAGCTATTTCGTGGGCAATAATTTATTAAATGCCTGCTCCGTGTGGTCACTCGGAAACCACAAGCCAAGCAGTAAACTGGATCCCGCCCCCATCTAGGATCGATACGGTTGCCCTTTGGAGGCGAGTCCTCCCCCCTCCACCCATATCGAGGTACTCGGGGAGAGTCCCAAAGTGTTACGAGCAGGGCAAGGAAACGTCGTCATGAGTTATCTTATCAGCGCCGGAAGTAGTGCGGGAGACCTTGGGGGCGGTGACGTCCCGCTAGACAATCCGGCGCGAAAGCTCGTTTGCGCAACTACGTCCGGAGCGCGCGATCTCCATGGGCGGAAGCCACGCGGGGCGGCTCGTGGTTTGGACGCTGAAATCGGCGTCCGGTCCAACTATGAAGCGCTCAGCCCACGGGCACTGGAGTAGCCCATTTAGTTCTTGTGTGTGGCTGTCTATTTTGATTATGAGTCTTTATTATTAACTACTGGTATTTGTAAACTTCGTTTATTAGTAAATTAGCCTTATTAATAAAGCTATTATTTTATTATTATTGTTACGATTAGTATTGTATTATATGCATTGTTTCATTAAATATATAATTATATTTAAAGTAGTGGTTGAATGGGAATGTCGTGTCGTGTTGTGAAGTGTAGTGTAATAGAGAAGAAGAAAGAGAAGGGAAGTGTAAATGTAGTGAGGTGAAGTGGAGTGAAGTGTGTTTAAAAAGTTTAAAATTTATTAGTGAAAACATGTGCAGGACAGTCATAAAATGTATGTGCTTTATAGAGTCGATGTTTTTATTGTTATTATTGCCTTTATTGTTATATTCTTCTTCTTCTTATTGTTATTGTTTTAAAATGATTTAAAATTACATTGTATTAATATTCTTAATTGCAATATGTAAATTGTAGTGTTCTGCTCCTTGTTTGTGTAAACCTATCGGCAGAAATAATAAATCTCTCTATCTCTCTATCTATCTATCTATCTATCTATCTATCTATCTATCTATCTATCTATCTATCTATATGTGATGCGTAATATGATATTCAATTAATATTATGTAATATCTGAGCACGTTTTCTTGAGCTCTTACTTTCGATATTTTGGGACCAATACTTTCAAACCAAATATGTAATTCGTTCACCGATGCAAATCGAACATGGCTGGTTATGAAATGGTGCCAACAATGTTCTCGTTTCTGTCTTTCATTCATAATTTAAATATGCGTAGTGAAAGAGACGGTCTAGAGATGTCGTAGCTTAAGAGAACTTTAGCGCCTCTAGCTTACAAAAATTGTCTTACTTTTTTAAAATTATTTTTATTTTATGTGACAGCATGATCATTAGCTACAGACAAGATTGCTAATGAATTCGCATTAGAATTACATTTTACAATTAAAACTGTTGCCATCCCTATGCCTATGTCTGAACAGAGTGAATCTTCACATAATTCTAAAATCGATGGCACTGGGCTGTATTTTCTGTTTATCCGTCATTTTATTTCCTGCGTGTGAGTGACGAGTATAAGAATATGTAAATGTGACTGATATTGCATAGATATATTCCGTTTGTTTATATTTATATCTATTTCTGACGATAGTCTAACTCCAGTAGAGTGCTGATATTGCAGAATCAGCCTTTTAGTATTGTAATTGGCCTGTATTTAAGATAAGATAAAATACGTTTATTTAAACTGCAAATGGGTATAACCCGGTGTCAGCTAATTACATAAATAAGATAATGTAGCCAATATGCAAATTATATAATAATAATATCAATAATAATAATTAAAATAACATTAAACAAAAAATAATAATCATATAAAAACAGTCTAATTCATAAAAAATTAAATTACCTTAAAAAAAGAAACTTCTAACTCCGCAATGAATGTTTGTTCAATTAAGACCACACTACACGACACCTTACTTCACAATATATCACTTACGCATCACTCTACAACCTATTATTCTCATTTAAGTCACTCATTTACTTATCGAGTCATTTACAGTTTATACTGTTTGTTTCCTCTGCAATGACCAGTATACTATTGAAATTACTTATAATTCTTACATTAAGGTCATTTTTGTCGTAATATGGCAGAGGTTTTCTAATCGCAGAATATTTCGGATGGCAGAGTTCCCGTGTATTAATATTGTATGAAATATTTTCATTGCTCAATGAAACCACTTCCTTCTGACTAAAACGCTTCAAATCAACGGGGTAAGGTCAGGTTTTAGGAACTCCAAAGAAAGCCAAGCATGTCGCTCAGGAATTACTCATTTAAGATCCTTCATAGTTTTCCATCAATCGATTAATTTTTCGTGTGCACGTCAGTGCAGTGAAATTCGAGAATTTGTAATACGAACATAATGTAAGTTTTCACTTTCAATGCAGTAAATGCTGAAAGCAAAAACACTTGCTTCGCTTCTCGAAACAAGAGCAGAAATAAACGGTTTAGTAATATCAGCCATCTTATCAGGCCAAGGGACCCGAGCGAAGGAAACTAGCGCGCTGATGTAGCCCGCCAACCTAAATCATATCCCCCCCTCGCCGCCTTCGAAGGAGTTGGAGCGAAGGGGTCGTCAAAGGGGGGTGGGGGTGGGGGCGACGCTGCCACTGTGCCCAAGGGAGCCCGCGGAGTGACAGACGCCTAACTTCCTTGCCGTCGCCCCCGCCCCGCCCCCGCCACGCCGTCGACGACTCCGACAGCTGCCGGCGGCGGCCCGCGCCGTCGCCTCCGCGCCACCCTCTCTGTCGTCTGTGGGTGCCTCTTACCTCGCCCTCCTTGCCCCTCTCCAGCACACTCTCCGGAGTCTTCGTGGTTCCGTCAACTCCGCGGTTGTGCTTCGTTGCCGGATGCGTCAACTCTTTGGCTCTGTTCCTCCTCCGCCCGCTGCTCTCTAACGCGCTCTGGCGTCTGCATCGCTCCGTGAACCGTGCTCCGCTCCCGTTAGCGTTCGGAGCTCATTGGGTCATAAAATGTTCTTACGAATGTAGTTCATGGAATTTGATCAGTATGAAGAAAAATTAAACCAACAATTAACGAAGATGGTAATGAAGACTACTCTATTGTTTTCTATCACAACAACAAACGATTTAATTTTTTTTTCATTTCGACCAAATCCCGTGAACTACATTACTAATTCTACACCATGTTCGTGAATTCTACAATGGTAAAAATAAGCTGGATATTTACTGCTTGCCACGAAGGCATTTACATCTTTATATGCCGCTTCTTTCTGAGAAATCATCATGAGAAATATTACGCACGTTTTGTTTTTGGATTGCTTGTAAATAGCACTTAGTTTTCGTAAATCCTTAGGGTTTCTATGAAACTATTCTGTGATATTACTTTGAAATGTTATTGAGAAGCTTTTAATAAAGTTTATTATGTAGAGGGGGTCGACACCTTTAGGTCTAATAATTTTATGATTCAACTTTATGCATGACAAACTAAAAATAACAAACAATGTATTTTCATTTATTAATAGGACATATAATTAATCCATTTAGTATTAAAATAATTGTAAATGGAATTTCTGCAAATCAATATAAATAAAATTATATTACAAAACGTTTTTGGTTCTTCAACAGTTTTGGAATGCTTTTCTGTATGATAAGCGACCTTGACCTCAAATGTTGGACTTGCCCCTTTCCCCTGCTGTCTTCGGATTTAAGACTGTTGTGTTTCTTTATCACTTTAAACTAGTTGGCCATTTCGTGTTTGCCAAGACTATGGGTTTTCTAGTTGCCTCCCAATTTCTAAAGAACTATACTTATGTAGCTGCATAGTTGGGAATACTTTTCTTAATTAAATCAGATGTTAGTTAATTTCTAGCTTTGTAAAATTTATCTACGCGTTAAAAGAATAGTCACTTACGGAGAGTATGTATCATATTGTTTCCACTTGTCATTAGTGTAGCTTACATATTTTAAAACGTGTCATTTAGATTTAATTTTTCTTTCTATGTATTGCCTACCTTTTGTTTTTAGTCATAAGTATTAATTTACAGAAAAAGTATTTTAAATCACGACGATAAAAACATTCGTAATCATGTTAGCAACCGTTTTCCTCTGCAATTGTTTTCAACACCGCTTCATTCCGTACTCACATCCTGTTACATTTCCTTCGTAACCACCACAGCGCACTTCCCTGTTGCTTTCGTACCTCCATCCTGCCCAACACGCTCCGCCATTAGTCACCCCCTCATCTGGCGACCCAATTTCCCACCCGCCCTGTCTCATCCCGGAAACCCGCCTAGGCGGGCGCACAACTCCTCTGCCCGCCGTCTACCTCCGACGCCCTTCTTCGCCAGCTGTCTAGCTTCCCCTCTGTCAACCCCGCCCCAGTCCACCCCTCCAATCAATGCACCCGCACCTGCCCGAATGTCTCTCTCCGCACGCCGAAAATGCCGCCCCAGCCCTCTCACACCCACCGCCCCGTAGATCAGGTTAAGACTCGGCACTAGTGGCTGACGTTCTTGGTCACGCGTTCGAGCACCGCCTCCCCTTTCCAACCCTCCGCCTCCTCTAACGCTCCTGTTCCACTCTCTCCTCACCACCTCCTTCTCCTCTTACCCTACCTCACGATCATTCTAACCTTGCCCCCTCCTTCTTCCTTCCTTTCCTCTATCCCTTCCCCACCACATCTCATCTCTCCGCCCGTCAAACCTCACTTCTTCACCATTTCCCATCCTCCGCTCTTCCCCTCCTCACCCGCCCATCCTCATATCGCCCGCCTCAATTCCCATTCCCATTCCCCTACCCCTCACATCCTCGACATCGTCTTCATCCCGCTAGCCTCTCGTCTGCACTCCACACTTGCCGACATTCATGCGACCTCACCATCGCGCACTTTTGGTCTGACGCACGCGGTGACTCCCTTTCGATCGGGAATGGTCGTTCAATTCCCTGGCGCACATGCGTTCCTCACTTTCGCTCGCCTACTGTCGTTCCACCAACTCACTGGCACCCGCCTCTTCGCCGCCCACCTCCCCCGCCCCCATCGTTTCACGCCCCGCGGCGTCGGCGCCGCGCTTCAGCGGTGTCAGAGCGCCTAGCCCCGCCGCTGGCACAGCGATCACATCTGCGAAGGAGATGCTGATATGCCGCCCGCCCCGCCGCTCTCCTATTGATATTCAACCGGCGACCGCGACTGGCGAGGCGGCGCTCGTGCTCTGGGGGGCTTGTGGTTACGCCAGTCCGCGCGCCCGCGGGCCACTAGTTTCGGCGCCCGCGCGGCATCTCCATCCGTGGGCGGGCGGTCCGAAATGCCCTCGCTTCCTTTTTTCGAGAGCGTTTGGAGGGTAGGGGGCCGATTCGGTGGTTTATTGAATGCAGGAAAGGACTTGAGAGAGAAGACCGCTTAGATCTATTACTTCTATTGTTCCATTTCATTATCGCAATTATGCAAAAAGGAATATACGCTCACTTCATATCACGATATTAAGTTAACGTGTGTTTTCTATATTAATAACCTGTTTCCCTAACATGAAGTTCAGCTCGACCTTGCTGAACATTCCACACTTTCTAAAAATCATCTGTTTTAAAAGGTGAAAAATATGCAATGCATACGGATTGCCAGCCTAGAACTGGCATCCTCTTTAACAGAACGTTAAAGAATACATTCCATAATGGACGTCACGTGAATTATAAGCCCGTTCGTGGGCAGAATACCTCCCCTCGCAAAAATGCAAATTCCGCAAAATATACTTATATAAATTTAATTTTTTTATAGAAAAATTTTCTTATACTTAATCCCTCGGCGTTTCTGACAACCCTGACTACGGATGAGGAACGCCACAAAAAAAAGTCCAGAGGTTTTTGTTTTGTAAGATTTAGAGTCGAAAAAAATTCGTGTTTTCGAGTTACGTCATGACGGTGTAATGTAGAGAGGTTATACATAAGCATATTTATGAGGCTAATTATTTTATAAAATTTAAATAACTGTGTATGGCCTCCAATACAACTTCAGTAATCGACAATCATCACCCTGGCATCACTTTATGCAAGTGAGATTTCTGTCTTCACCCTTCAAAGGAGTATTACGTCAAATAACATATGTGTGCCGAGGTTGAGCTTCGTTATTTGGGGTAACTCGATTATGAATCATTTCTCATGCCTGAAATCACATGAATGCATTGGTCGTGACCTTGTTAGATTCTGGCGCCAGCATGTATTCTCTATACGTCCCACATATAACCTTCAAACGAGTACGTTCGTACCAAGTGCTAAGGTTTTGCACACATTGGCCGGGTGTCGTTTCCTAGTTCATGTCGAAATCAAGACATTCCCTTGCCGGCAGGTTTCTGCGTGGGCGCCGGCTTCTACTGTGCGAAACAACAAGATCCTGTGCGAGTCACGCAGTAACGATGAGCGGCTGGTGTTTCGCTGCACTTGGCGGTGTCGCCGTCGTGCGTTCATGTACGAATCGACATTCCTTTCCGGCAGGTTCTGGCGTGGGCGACGCCGCTTCTACCTTGCCGAACATACCAAGATCCTGTGGGCGAGTACGACTACGAGGAGCGCTGTGTTCCGCGACTTGGCGGTGATCGCCGTCCGTGGGTTCCATGACGAATCAAAACAAGCATTCCTTGCCGGCAGGTTCTAGCGATTGGGCGATTCACAGGGCTTTTACCATGTGGCGACAACAAGATCTGTGCGAGTATCGACTACGAGGAGCGGCTGGTGTTCGCGCCACTTGGCGGTGTCGCCGTCGTGCGTTCCATGTAACCGAAATCGAGCCATTCCTTGCCGGCAGGTTTGCGTGGGCGACCGCTTCTACTGTGCGCCAACAAAGATCTGTGCGAGTACGACTACGAGGAAGCGGCTTTGTGTTCCGCATCGCCACTCTGGCGGTGTCGCCGTCGTGGGTTTCGATGGTACGAAATCAAAGCATTCCTTTGCCGGCACGGTCTGCGGTGGTGCGACGCTTTTACTGTGCGACAACAAAGATCCTGTGCGGAGACGAACTACGAGGAGCCGGCTGGTGTTTCGCGACACTGTGGCGGTGTCCGCCGTCGGGCTAGCGCTCGCCAAAACGCCAGGCGGCGAGGCCGAGCGCTAGCCGGATGCGCAGGTACCGAGCTGCACTTTCTTACGGCTTCAGTGTGTATCGTTGAAATTGTACAAAGTGCGACTTAACCATAAAGGTGGTTGCGAGGTGTTGCACTAAGTGTTAAGCATTATTAAACTATAACGTTATTGCATGGAGTACCGCCTGCTTTTATTGAAAACACAAGCGTCTTAGGAGCGATTTCAAAATTTGTTCGAAGCATAAAGCAAAGATTATAAAACTGAGTTGCATACGCTATTTTTAATTGGATAACAGCATTCAAGAATAATATGAGAATCACCAAGCTTAATTTTTCAAAACAACTTTCTTGGTGACGTCACGGGGGTTATTGGGTGACGTCACGGGTATCTGTGCGCAAGTCGGTAGAGCGGCTGTTCCGTTGACCTCTAGGACCCCAAAGATTTTCTTCTGCGATTGGCGGCCATGTGTGATGACGACGCAATCATTCGAGCCCGTTAATGGTAAATACGTTGTGAGTTTCTGTGTCTAGATGTTCCCTTTTATGAACACAATTTCCCTTGTAACAGAAAAGGTTCATTTGACGAATCACTGGTATTGCCAAGAAATAGTATTTAGGTGTAACGACAGGGTAAACAAGTTGATTCACGCACGGAGTCAAGTTTGCTGCGGACGAACAGAAGCAGCCGAAAGTGCTAGAATACACTCTCAATGTTTCTTATACTCAGTTTTTAACACGCCGTGGGACGATGCGCGGCACGCAATTGCGGTGCGAGTAAATGGAAGAGGTCATATGAAGATAAGCTAGAATAGCCCATTAGGCTTCTGTAGTGATCAGTAGTGAAGATAAGACTGGGATTCTCCAGGTGAGTGGTTCGATACAGAAATGCAGCACTATTGTATTGATAAGATAAATAGAAGCCGTCGTCAATAGCTAAAGAACAATTGTGCAATCTCGTACTGATGTTATTCGAGCGCAACACTTTCGCGATGTGTTCGGGCAACACTAGCTTTGGCAGTTTTCGCCACAACTGTTGGAAAAATTAGCTGTTTTTCGCCTCGGGAAAACAAACGCGAGGAAAGCGCGTTCGCTTAAAAAATTATTTTACATCGTAAGGTCGCCTAATTTACCTTCCTTTTTCGAAATCGCAGAGTATGTCCTTTGAATGGAGCACCCGGCCAGCCACTCTCCGACAGCGCCCCGCGCTGCCGTTTTCCCCCGGCGCCAGGCGGAGGCGCCCCAAGGCGGCGGCGGCGGCGCGGGCGAGGCGGCGCGAGGACGCGATACGGGCCACTCGGGGCTCGTTCTGAATTCATGTGCGCCAATTTGTTGTCCGGCAGTCTAATTGCCGCGCCCGCGCCGTGACGAGGATGATTATGCATACCACCCGCCTGTATTTCACGCCTCTGGGCCCCGGTGGGGAGGCCTTAATGGGCCCGAGAAGCGCCGCCCCCGCCCCGCCCCCGCCCGGCGCCGCCGTGCCCTGCGCCTGCCCTCGATTCGCCTGTGACGATGAAAACGGCCCCGCGCGATCGCTGCGGGCCACCTCCCCGCCAGGCGTCTTCCGGGCTCCTCCTCCAAGCTCCTCTCACCCCTTCCCCTTCGCCACCCAGCGCCTGACTCGCCCTGTCCCCCTCTCACCCAAACCGGGAGAGGTGGTAAGGGCATCACTGATGTCATTGCCGGTTCCATCAGTCTGAGTCTCAACGGGGGCTGATTTTCGACACTACCAACACAGTTAGGTCGAATTCAGTGCTTGGTGGAGGAGAATAGTAGCAGACGGCTGCTCTGACCAGTAGATTTCCGTGGTTTCTACGGTCAACGTCAGGCGAATGCGGGAGCAGTTCCCTAACAAACGGGCCGCGGACCGCGCGCGATATTTCCTTCCCTTTCTTTGTCCTGTTCTCACCCCTTTCTTACAGACACTTGCACTGACATGCACTACATTAACACACATGGAAAGTCGATCGGGGGTTTAGAGCTTGTCTGGGCAGGGACAGTGCCTCGTTGTTGGGAAATACCTGGTTGGGAAAAACTCCGCTAGCCAACAGGTTAGTCGCCATCCAGCAGGGGAAGATCACCGCCACCTCCCAAGGGAATAATGCACTTCACTTACAGGACGAATGGTCTTAACTGACAGTGCACAGAATCACTAATCGATCAATCAATTCCCTCCCCAATCTTCTCCATACGCCCGCCTCTCTGGTGAACATCTCCTCCTTGACACAAGGATCCTAATTACGGCTTTGCTCGTCTGTTGCTCTCTGAATTTTGACGTTGACTGTTCTTAGTTTATTTACTATGTATTTTATCTGTGTGTTTGCGTAAAAAAAATTCACTTCTTTGCGTTCTTCTACTCACGTTGTCTTTACCTTGATGGAACGACTGTTTTGTTCTTCCGCCCATCTGATGGTTCTAGGTTTGTCGTCGTTTGCGGTTTTCCATTTAGTCGTCTTGACATAGTATTTTATTCTTTCCCTTCTTCAACTCGCGTTGTCCTGGTTACTCTCGTGCTCGTAGGAATTTTGGATATTTCAACGATTGTGGTTTGTTTGCTTTCTTCTTGTTCTTAACATGTTATTTTCTTCTCGTCTTCCTAGCCGCGCTTTCTGCCTTTTCAGTAATCCTGGTTACCCTCGCGTTCGTCTTGGGGTTCTAGGTTTTTCGATTTTGTTTTCGATTATTCGTCTCCCATTTACTTGCCTCAATCTCGTATATTTTTTTGCTCCCGTTTATTTCCTGTGCCTCTTCTTTAGTCTACATTGCTAAATAAAATCGTGTTTATATCATTTTCTAATCATTTTAATCTTCCCTTTAATCCGAATGTTATGCATATTTGAATTTTTCCTATTCATTTTATTATTCTGTGTCATCGTCCATATTTTTTCTTGGCTTATTTGTCACTCAATCGACTATTTGCAATAGCAAATTTGCTCGTTCCTAGTTTCTTGCCTCATTTCTGAATCCAAATTACCTATCATTAGAGGTCTTAAGTACTAAATTTCGTAGCACATTTATTTCGAGTTTTTACTGTCTATTCAAAAATTCAATTTTCATAATTCCTTCTCTAAATGTAAGTAAAAGAGATTAATTCAGTTTATTTATTTTGTGTGCGCGAGTTTTTCATTTTTAAACTAAACGAGATATGTCGATGTATTACAGAATTCGCATTTAGACAGTTGCACATTCAAGCGGATATTTGCTTTACATAGTTTATTAACCACTGGCGTATGATAGAAATTCATACTCTCTTCTCCCCCCCTCTCTCTCTCTCTCTCTCTCTCTCTCTCTCTCTCTCTCTCTCGACCCCTTCTCTTGATTGTTTTCAAGTGATCAGGTGTTGTATTAGAAATTCATATGCATCAAACTGTGTATACAATATTATTATCAGTGGAAACGAAATATTACCGATAACATCATTATTGGAATTCTGAACAATAATATTGTTATTTCAAAACGAAATTTCTTGTTCTCTTCAATGAAATGATTGTTGAGCAGCGTAGATTGGATGGCATCCTGTTTACTACACAAGCATTTAATTTTTGATTATCCGATATGATCTTCTCATTTACGTTCTACCATATTTCAGTCTCCTGAATTTTAGTTAATTCAATTTAGGCAAAAAGAATGCAATTGAGTCTGTATGCTTTGCAATAAAAATTGGATGCGTTTACAACAGTGGAGAAATCGCACGTGTTTGACATCTGGGCGAAGTAACTAAGAAATATTCCTGTGATGACATTTGCAAAGCGGGAAATTAAAAATTTTTAATAATCAGAAACACCTGCAATGTTCTTTCTACGAAATGTTACAAATAAATTACATTCTTGTTCGTTCTGATTTTTTGGAATTCAATTGAACCTAATGATCCTTTTTCGAAATAGCTTAGGTGAAAGCTGCCTCTGGTGGATAACAGGGTAGAGATCTGCAAAAGAGTTTCAAATTTTTTAAAATCGTACTTTACGAGATATTTGAGGTAACTTAGTTTTTTCAAATGAAACTATTGTTGCAGTATGTCATGCCGAGCGTAAAAATACAAATTCAATGAAATACATATTGTCATATGTTAGATAAGCATTTTTAAGTAATTTTGATTTTTTGCAACTAGTGTTAACGGATAATTTGAATGTAACAGTTGACCAGTCAAGGTGCATACATCGCATCCTCTGCAAGCGGATCCTCTGCTCACGGAAGGCAAGGGATCGTAGTATTTGAATATACAAAACATATTCCAAGTAATGACAGAACTGTTGCGGTGTTTATTCTGATCTCTGCTTTCCATCCTTCCACATTTTCATATTTTTTTGTATTACTTAAGAATTGAAAATACGGATTTGTCACAAGTAGTATGTATTAAGATAATATGGTTATTTCAAATTCATTTAAAGGGATGTCATACCACAGGCAACGGGACATTATGCTGTTATTGCTTTTTCGGTATCAAGGACACACAAAACAGGCATTCTAGCTACACGACGCTTTCGAGGATTTTTTTTCTTAATTTAACAGCATGAGTTACCCACTTTTTTGTTATCAGGACAGGACAATGATTTTTTTTCTGCCGACAATCTGCCGTTTTTTCTCAACATTACATAACTTACCCTATACTACGAATACTTCTCCGTATGTACGTACGTATATGGTAAAGTAAAAAGTAGTTCATATTTTACAAGAAGTGTAAATACCTTTCCAATGAATTTAAGTAAAAAGTCTACACATTAAAAAATAAATTACAATGTAAAACACGTAAACAATCAAATTAGCAAGGGAAGAGACGTAAAATCAATTTTCATTTAAACGGAACACTCAGCAAGTTAGTTCCTTATTCTTTGTCAGAAGTAATTTTTGGTGGGTGGGTGCAGAGAGGTAATGCACCCCGTGTGAGAAAGCTGCGGCGGCAGCTGCCTCAAAGGGCGAGGAGTGAGCTGCAGCAGCGGTGCCTCCGCGGGTGCACTAATCGCGGTCCGCCGGGGGCGCAATTACACTCGTTCCGGGCAGGCTGCGGGCACCGGCGCGTCCAGGGGGCGGGGGGCCCGAGGATTTGGGATGATAATCGGAATGAGGTGGAGCTGTGAGGTAAAGCTGTGTTGGAGGCCAAAGTTGGGATTGGCAAAACGACGGATGAAAGCAGAGAGAGAGATAGAATCATGACGGAGTCGGGACGAATAGAGACGTGGCAGTACGAGCCGTCACGAAGCAGAAGCACAATAAAATGGGGCGGACAACGTCAAAGAATGGGATCGATATTGTGCAATGGTTATCGGAATCGAATGCACGAGACGGAGGAACCGAGACAAAGAGAAAGCGTAAAGGGACATAGAAAGTTGGTGCAAGCCGGGATCAGGAACAGTGACAGGGCGGGATCCCGAATGAGAAAATGAGCGCAGATGCGGAGGTGGGTGGGGAGCGAAGAGTAAAGGGGAATGTGCAAGAAGAGTACAGAGGTGTTTATGAAAGGCAGAATTGACTACGACCGGAGAACAACAAAAAGAGGCGAAAAAGAGCGAGAGAAAAAGGTAAAATCTAGAGGCCGTAAAACTTGTAAAAGTGCCCCTGCACGGCGGATGTCGATGCAGGATGAAAGTGTGTGTCACGAGGACGTGTGGGCCGACAGGAGCCATGCGGGAATATTGCAACGCGATGAAAGGGCACGCGATAGCCTGACGGAATGTGGGCCGAGTGGGTCAGGGAATCAGGAATGGGTGCTATGCCTCGGATGAGGAACGCAGCTTGCTGGGGGCCAAGCGGGACGGTGGAAGGGTGCGGCCAGGGGGGGATTTGGGCCGAGCTAGGCGGGTGCGAAGACGGTGCGTGGTAACGGCGTGGCTTAACGGGTGCCAATGGGTGGGAGCCGCCCGGACAGGAATGCGGGACGGTGCGAGAACGGGGAGCGTGCGCGACGTGGGCGCGTCGCGCGATCGCGCGTCCGGCAAACCGCTTCCGCGCCGCACGATCTTAGCCGCGACCAATAACCAAACGCATTTATTATCGTTTCATTCCTGGAAGCCCACGACGCGCGGCACCGCGACCTGCGCTGCATCCACAGCAAACAAATTTTATGATCATTTCCACTTTTGTAGGAGCGCCCGCGGCGAGCGGGCGTTGCAGCGGCTGTTCGGCCCTAAAGCGCCGGAGGCGGAGGCCGCGTGTCCCACAAAGCAGAATTATACGCCCGCTCACAATGGGCGCGGCCCCCGCGACTTTTTGTCGCATTTGCTCGCCGCGCGCCCCTCGCCGTCCTCACGCCGCCTCGCCCGCCCGCTCACGCGCCCCACTGTGTTGGGACCGACGGCGCACGCCCGCATAGAATTGGCGGTGCGCCCTGAATGCCGGATCGCATTCCCTGAAAATTCGGATTGTATGATTTTTTTATTTACTGCTTGTTTTTCACCAAGTCACCTTTTACCCGGCGGATGACAAGGATGTTGTACTCATGTGTAGTGGAAAGATGGGATAAGTTTCCTGTGTGTCGAACTACCCATTCCGCCAAATAAGAAATTCTGTCATTCCTTTCGTATACTCATATCTATTTTGGAATGGACCGTCCCCCCTCCTCACTGGCCCAAAGATAACTTCCCCTCATTCTTCTAGTAGCTACTACTGAGACACCAGCTAGCACATATCGGAAAGATTGCCAGGTGGGTGGTAGAGGTATCTAATCCTGGAATGAATGGATAATGGTGATTTAGGAAATAAATACACCATGTTGGGTTCAAACAAGTGTTCTGTGGGCGGGTTCGACGGCAAAAGATATCTGCTCTTGCAACAGATCCAAACGAATATCTTAAAAAAGTTCTTCTCTCTCTTCTAGTTCATCTAACTTACAGTGATATGCCACAGCTCAAACTGACCATCCCTTGTCAAACGGGGCAAAATTCCTAATTCAAAAAGATTTGTATAGACTTCATTAATTATACTAAGCTGACCCCTGTTGATTACATCTCACAAAAGAAACTGTAGGTAGAGTTACGATAAACAATAAACAACCGTATTACTGTACGAAAACTTGAAAACGGTTAATTGAAAATCACAAAAATTTTGTTTTCATTGCTTCTTATTCCCAAAACCTACGAAGTAAGCCAGTTAATAAAAATTCAGGCGACAATACAACCCACGTTTTTTGAACACAGACGTAAAAATGTTTCTGATAATGTACTGAAAGTTTTACCTAATCTGTTGAGATTCGTATATATTGGGATATCGTCTATTTCCAGCGTTAACTTAAAAAAATAAGCATAATTTTATAAATTATTAATTACTAAAATTTTTGGATACATGGGAAAAGACGATTTGCTGGACATATATACTCTCCTTAACTTTGCTTTCTTCCCGAGACTTAGTCTTGTTAGTTGAGTTATCTTCAAAATAGCGTTAATAAACAATACGACGTAAGCCGTTTATTCTATTAATTTACTATTTTATGAAAATTGTATTGTTTGTACTATTAAATCAATTAATGATAGCATGCAAACCATTCTAGGCCTTCATTTAAAGCAAAAAATTAAAAATATTGGTTTAATGCAAAAGCTTAAATTTGCTTTCTAAACGAAACCGTATTAGGCTTCAAACTAAGTTGAAAGGACTTGTAGGACGAAATATATTTTGAACTTTGCCTCCGCTCCATAGTATCTTTGGGTGTTCCGGTTCTTCACTGAAAACGAAATGAGTATAGTTTAGAAATCATTATCAATATATGATGTGACATTTAAAGTGTCGCGAATGATAGAAAAAGTATTTTCATTTTGATGTATGTAAAATGAAAAATTACGTTCCAACAACCCACCTACCCCCATTGTGTTAAGCTCTTCCTAAAATAAATATATTCATCTCTAATAATATTTTGACATAATCACACAGGCAAGCAGATTCAAAGAAGTTGTCGAACTATAAGAATCAACTAATGTTTTTTTTTCATATTGGACATTATTCTTACGTTACTAAATACAAATCTTAAGAGTTCGTTCTACTATAAGATTAAGGAAGAGAAATTTAAAATGTATCTTTTCTATTTAAGCAAAAAAAGTTTAATGCTTATCTCTCATAATTTAAAAATATTTTGCTAAGGCATTTGGACATCATTGTGTATAATTTTATTACTGTGGAACATACCATCCTGTTCTATTGAATGCCCTTTTTCTACTCTTCCGAAACATTTTTTCTATACTTACCATTATTTGATCACACAACATATCAACAAAATATTACACTATCCATCTTTATTTAGAGAAAATGAAACTCTATTATGTCCAAAATTAGCACTTAGACATTTATGTGAATGTTATTTTTCATTTAGAGATTCTAATTTTAATTTCAAATGTTTTAGGATAATAATACAATCTGAACTAAGTCTGTGGCTAATTTAAACTGCGTTTATATCACCCACCGAAGGAATTCAACTGCGTGCTGTCTGCCTATTCCAAAAACCAATTGCCCCGTAATTGCCTCTGATCAGCTGTTAGGGGATCCTTACTGCCATCTATTTTAGCGCTGTCAGGACGAACAGCGGACCCCAGCACGCGCTCCTCCCCCTCGCCCCCTGCCGCAACCCACCAACCGGAGGGCCTGCCTCCGTCGAGGGCAAGAATGCGTTGCAACGCGACGCCTTAGATCTCCCCACTTGGGAGGCGAAATTTAATTATAAATCGACCAAACGATTCCTAATTAAAATATCCTTTAAAAACATCCTTCTCGTTGAGCCACTCTTCAACAGCGTAATACGAGATTCATAAAACTTACGATCTCCCAATAGCCTAAGTTTTGGTTGAATTAATTTAGTGTCATGGAAATTTCGTTAAAAATGTAATGTCGCCTTTTTTATAACTGTTTTAATATTTAAAAAATATGAAAATTTATTACGACCAATATGTTAAAATATTAATTTCTTTATTTCTTTCAGGATGCACGCACAACCAATATTAATCATATTTCACACAACTCAAAATTCGTATGTGTATACGACAAATTAAGCATGAGATGATCGCCAATAGAACGTTTTGCTTATTCACCCAATTCAAGAAAATAAATACTAATAATAAGGTAAAAAAATGAAAATAAGATTTAAATCTGAAAAACCTTTACCCAGAAGAAACCCCCTTCCCAATATTAAACATTAAATGAAAATAACCTTTTAAATAAATGTTCAAATATTAAAAAGAATAATACATCGTACCTCTGATGAAACACGTTCCACCAAACAGGACATAAGAACAATACGAAAGGAGTCACGAAAAAATTAATCTCCGCTCATTATTGAGCACGCGGCTTGTTCTTGGTCGCAGAAGGCCGGGCATTAAGATTTCCGCGAAGGAAGCCGCGGGGGAAGGGCGGAAGGAGATAGCTCGCCTTTCGGCAAGTGACGCGAGCCAGACGCCGCGTTACACGCGCGCCCCCGACTCTGTGCCTGAGCCGCCCGCGACGACCGGGGGGGGTTGACTCAAGGAGAAAGGGCACCACTCCAAGAAAGCGCTGCTAGCACTAAGCGGGCGATTACGAAAAAAAACCTAACCTCAACGGAAATACAAAACAAATATCCCTGTCACTCTTTCTTATAAAAATGCTCAATTGAACCTATTAGAAGACCCACACGGGGAATTCCTCTCTCATTGTAATAGAATTAAGTTAAATATAAGCTAGTATGCAATCAACACATGATAGGTTACTATGTACAATACAGATTTTCAAGACCAATAAAATAGAACTAGTTATCGCAAAACAGCACGTATTTCTCCCCTATTTCACTTCAAAAGTAACATGAAAATTACTAAATTTTCGAAAAAAAAATTGAAACCATGACCTTATTATTTTACATCTACTTTAAGAAAAACTGGCGATTTTCATTAAGATAAAAATAGTATCTTTAATATTTTAGATTAGATAACTCCAAAAAATTTTAAATTTTGCAATTTCGAAAATTGGATCTTTTAACAAACATGAGACCTGCCCATTTTGATAAACTCCGTTTCACTATCCAACAAAAAAATTTAGTCGTAACGACGAAACTTTTTTTTGAAATGTTAAAATGTCCCCAGGTCATCATATACAGACCTCAAAAATTAAAAAATATCGGTTTAAATGATCGGTTAAAATATCCGGTTTTTACTTCCGTAACGAAAAACAAAAGAACCAACCATCAAAATATAATTAGCACAATAGCCTATCACTCATTTCTAATAAAATTCCGCTTCAACCTGATTAGAAGAACCCCAAACGCGGAATCCTTCCACTGTAAAATAATGGAAGTTCAATATAACTTAGTATGCAATTAAACACGTGTAATTACTATCTAACAATATATAAATGAAACAATCTTTATTGAATTGGACGGCATTCAAAGGTGGACTAGGAAATCACGTGACCGTATGAATATTTCAATACCCTCCTCCTTCAATAGCTCCCCTGGCAGCATTCAGAGTGAGAAAATTTATGACAAATGAAGACATTATGGGACAATTCATATAGTGGACAACACTCACGTTACTACACATTTCAAACTCTCTGAACAATGATATAAAATTGCCGATAAGCGAAAGATGATTTTCTCACTCTAAGCACATGGACTCTACTAATACAACCATCAGAAACAAGCACCATGGCCGGTCTCCTTCTCCATGCCAGTTTATTACGCTGGCACGTAGGGGCCTCACGGGCCTACCGCTAAGAATGTTTTAGAAATACCACATTAAGACATGGACCCCATGGCGACTGCAATGCCAGCCAGAGTGGAACCACGGTAAGTGATAAAGAATACAAATATCCACAGATACTGTCGTACATTTGTGACTTTAATGTTCGTGTAATCACAAACATTGCCAGAAAATTGATACCTCTTTGTCTTATAACGTTGAAAGAATTCAAACCTGAGAAATATAGGTAGGAAATTGCTATGTGACGACCAACTGTACCTCTCAGTCGCCACATTACAATCATTATAAAAGTTTTAATTATATATCTACACTGAGTACTTTATTGTATATTATAACCCAATGGGAAAAATGAAATTTTTAAAAATATAAAAAACTAAAAAAAAAAAAACGGAAAGTAAATGCTTATTCGAAAAATATATAAATCTAAAAAAAAAGTCTTGATGATTTTATTCGAGAAAATAAATTCTTTCACATAAAAACAATATTTGTATAGAACTGTAAATCATCTGGTAACGACCCGCTTTTCAGAAATTTAAATACAAATTGTTTAAACATTGCGAAAAAGCATTCCACTCATATTTCGGCGCGAGTTTTCAAATTTTAAACAGGATAAAATGTTTTCAGTTTTTGACTATCGGTCCATATGTTTGAAAATCAGAAAATATATGTTATAAAATATTATAAAACACATTGTATAAAAAAAGGAACACCATTAATACTCCAAACCATTTTTCACGACAAAAAATCAATTTCAATAAATTATTAATTTTTTCTATTGAATTGCTCAAAATGGTTGACAAAAATACCTTTCAAATTTAACTATTTTCTCCTCTATGTAATTTTTCTGCCTGAACATGCAATACAAATGCGGAAAAAATAAAAGATGAAAACAAGTCTCGTTTCTCTGCAATCATATTTCCTTAGCGAGCTATTATTTGGAATTCTACATTTTTATTACTTCATTAACTGATTATCAATTTTTCTCGGACATTTCAACCGCCTTATTCGAATATCCTTTCAAGTCGGAAAAAAAACGTGCATACAATCCACTTAAACATTTTACCAACTATATTAACATATTCCTTCTTAATCTCATTATTTAAGGAACTGATCAATATTCAGTAATCGGTGAAACCTCTTTAGAATGTTTAACATGTATTCAACTTTCAAGTACAGCGGTCACATTGTAATTCTATATTTTTTATGTTTGGGTTTCCAGGGTTTAATTCCAGATTAAGTCTTTTCTCAGCGGGCTTTGCAATGGGACGAGCGTAAGGTCGCACACCTCTGGCCACGCTAAAATTTGAGTTTCAAGAGACGCTGTATAGTTTCACTGCAGAAGAAGCCCGAAGCCCGCATCACGTACAGAGGGCGCTAAGCTCCTTGAGAACCGCGAGCGCGGCCGCAGCCAATCGCTAAGCGGGAGTGAAGCAGGCGGCTCCCCGGCAACCAGCGGGGAGGGGGGAAGCCGCCGCATGAATATTCCAAGTTTAAAACGTCCTTCGCCAGCCTAAACGGACACATCGCGAATAAATTCCGACGAAAGCCGACTCGTTAGCAACATTTCTCGCAACTTAAGTGAATGTAATATGGTAAACAAGCGCGCTTTTGATGCTCCGCGAAGAATCACAAAACTTGCGCATCTTCCATTGTCGGCGCGGGGCGGGAGCGGCGAGGAGCGATCGCGTGCAGTTCCCATAAACAAACGACTGCGCGGGGCGGCGGCGCATGCTTTCATGTGGCAAATCAGTGCAATTTTCAAAGAAAATATTGTCGTTAAAAAGGGGGAAACGTCCGTGATTGTAACATACACGCGGCCGAAAACCCCAATCATAGGCCGCTCCGAAAAACCGGCAGAAACCCTTCAAATCTAACTACGAAGCAATTTGCACGCCAAGGTGGCCTTTCCAGGTTACACAATCCCGCGCCCATGGGCATCATAAAATTTAAAAGGCTCTATTATCGGAAACGCGACCCGCGCCCCCTCCCAAGTACATTTCATCGCGGAATAAACAAAAAAACGGCGCGCGCCATCAAAAACAGCGCGGGCGACGGCGCGGTGTGGACGGGCTTGGTCGGGAGGCGGTGGAGGGGCACGCTTCCAGCTAATTGTTACGCCCGTCAGCTCGCTGCGCCCGGGCGCGCTCAGCGTCAGCGGCAGCCCGTGCCAACCGCTGAGGCCGCCCTCGCCCCACCCCCTCCCGCGCCCCGCCGCCAGACCTCCCCTCCTACTCCCCTCCCGCCACGCCCCGCTCCGCGTGCGAGAGGAATGCACGATGGAGCG
The DNA here is from genome assembly GCA_017312745.1 of Gryllus bimaculatus. Classification (NCBI taxonomy): domain Eukaryota; kingdom Metazoa; phylum Arthropoda; class Insecta; order Orthoptera; family Gryllidae; genus Gryllus; species Gryllus bimaculatus. The sequence goes on from BOPP01000075.1 coordinate 5,872,105, forward strand.
ACAAACACGCGGGGCCGCGCCCGCGCCACGACACACTCATCCTCTGCTACAACAACAATAAGCGCTTCAACCCTTTACTCTACATTGCGTATGTACACGCTTATGTACACGCACGCGCCGCTACGGAGCCACATCGAACATTCAAGCAAAACATGTAAGTCGCGGCGGCGCTTCGCCCCACGGGCTGGAGAACGAGCAACGACGCCAGCGGCGAACAATGAAGTGAAGTCACGCGGAGAGCGTTATACAATCTACCGCACAAGAGGAACGGCGTTTTCTAAATTTACTACATTAGATTCATTTTTCATAATCAGTTCGTAATAAATTTAAAAATTTAACGCAATCGGAAGGCAATCATACGTGCAAATTTAAAATTTTTCTGTTCCAAATAAAACCAATACTTAGAAATAATAAAAGTTCAATATATAAAAATTTTAAATTTCCGATTTTTTTTTAAAGAATATCTGTTGGTTGCCACTAACGTCTTGTTGATCCCAACTTTGTAACATATTGTCCCTATTTTACCTTTGTAAAGTAACAAAAATATTGAAAGGACCGTCTGGCTTCAAGAATTCTGAAAAAATGCCACCTTTACATTGATCTCGCAAAAATTATTTGTTTTTCGAAGAAATGTTAGTTTGTATTGAGCACTCAATTACTTCCTTTGAACAATCGTGTTGTCATATTTCATTCGCATGGATGAGTAGATTAAATCCCTAACAAAACCCATTCACCCTGTCGTAAACTGCTGTCAGAGAACAGACACCGACCTGAAACCAAAAAATTAAATTTGGAGAGGAACCTACAAGTTTAACTATCGCTAACCCAAGGGTCCCCAATAGTTTGATTTCTTTATACATGAAGCACTGACATGTGACTCTTTCACTAAAAACATTCTGCTATTTTACTACCACACATATACACACACGAGACCGAGTACATCGATAATAAATTCTCATTCCACCACCATCACCTTCACCACAGCGTCACTCCACTCACAATCAACCAGCCTTTCCACCTGTTCTGCACAGACAAAAACCCATCTCTAAACACCAATTCCGAGAGCCCCGGCCAAAAAAGAAAAAAGTTGACTAAATAATTTATAAAGTTATAAAAACTTCTTAAAAACACTCATTGGGTATAGAATCAATACAGAAATGTTCAGTGCCTTCATATGTTCATCCCCCAATTTTCACCCCCCCAAAAGACAATTTAACATCTTTTTTTGAACAATACACCAAACACCAACTCCAAAAGGATATACACTTAATTGTGAATTAAAGCAAGATTTGTGGGGAAAGCCGACTTACACTTCACAATATTAGAAGCGTCAATATCCAAAACTGCCTTAAGCAAAACCACTATTTGAGGAAATTTAAGGGACAATTCCCAATAACAATCCTATTACGTCCAGTACATTTATGTAATTTTATGGTTGATATTTACAGAAGATTATAAATTCTATGTTAACAGTAATATAACTTAAACTTTATATTCAAATATCTTGGGAAAAAAAGTAATAACCAAAAAAAATTTCTGGCCAGTACCGCAATCAGTCCGAGTCTTGATAAAATAAACGTATACCTTTCTTTCAAGAAACACTAGCAAAACCAAAGATCAAAATATAGTTAAGATTTTTAAAACAACAATATTACAGAAAATGTTTGTATCATATAAATACACTTACTTAACGAATATTTAACATTTGTTAATTTTAATACTTTTTAAAAATATTCTGACTCTATGAAAACCCCAACCACTGAAATATTATTTTTCAAACAATTATTGATATTTTTGATGATCCGCCCTATCGGGGTGTTTTAAAACATCTCATCTAGTTTGGTTAAAAGTGCTTAGTAAAACTTTAAAACCATTATCATTTTATATTTAAAAATTCATTACTTATTAAATCCACGGTTAAGAACAACTATATTGTTTAAGTTGTGTGTCTTTCTGCTTCTTACTACTACCACCCCATTTAGTGTTCCGCGAAAGTTTCCATTCTTAATAAGTAAGCCCACATTTCCTTCCTTAAACCAGTTGCGTGGACCTGGAGTGTCTCGTCGCCTCCACCTCGCCGCGTGCTCGGCTCGTTGCTCCGGACGTGGCAGGGCTCACTTGCGTCGAAGAGCATGTCGCCGCTCCGCCGTGAAGAACGTCCCGGAGCAAGGTCGACGCCGCCGCCCCCGCCCGCCCCACCCCCGCCGCCCAGCCCCGCCGCCCCCCAGAACCGCTCGGGTCGCGCACACGCGGCGGCAGCTGCGGAAGCCAGCGCTTGTGGCGGGCCGCGCAGAACTGCCTTGCGGACAATGACCACACAGCTTGTCAGACCCACCCTTTTACTTTCCTCGCTACGGAGTAGAGAGCAATTATGTATGCCTGCGCGAAAAACGGTAAATTTTTGGCAGAAAAATTATTATTACAGGACCTGGCTAACGAAAAATGGGGGAAAATACAGTGCTAAATGTAAGAAAAATCCTCTATGTCCTGTATTGAGCAAGAATCCGTTTAGCGGGGTTTTTGATACCGAAAAACAGAAAGCTGGAAACTTCGACTGGCTGTCTACATCTTGAACAACGCTAGCGGCCTAAACATTCAGCAGATTCTTCTCCAAATTGTATATCCCCCAATCATCTGCGCTGAAATCGCGGCTCTCTTAAATTTGAAACCAATATTTTAATTACTTTAATTAAGCTCCTGACATTGTTCAAATTTCAAAAGAAAATTCTCCATCCTTTATTATTAAATTTGTTGTGGGTATGTGAAGGTCTTAATTAAATGATGGCATACTCATGTTCATTAAAATTCTGATTTTCAAAAAATGCCAATTCTATTTTCGAAAAAAACCAGAAGTTATTGAAGTCTTTCTACAACAATAATATTAAAAATAGAAGACTGATAGATTTTAAAGACGTTCACATATAAATATTCGAAAAATGGTGCATTCTTTTTCGCGTAATTTTGCGGAGGGATACGAAGCGAAGTACGTGTTGCTTAGTACCACTTGCTACTAAAATGAGCATATTTAACACTTTGATAATTCACTGTTCTTCACGTGCCGCGTAGAAAGAAATTATAGCCGCCTGGGTAGCCGAGGTCGCTAAGCCTCGTGGCCTGACGGGTCACGTGATCTCGACGAAGATATGAATGTTTAATACGCCCGTACACCGTTACTTTCACGGACCCTATATGACCTTGTACTTTAAAAATGATTTTAAATAAGGTAAAAAGGAATTTACTAACGAACGCGAGCAATCAAAATATATCTATAAACGTCTTTAAATGCCTAACCTAAAACTGTAAAAGCAATAAATGAAGGCAATACGTTTACTCTGAGGTAATAAATAAATAAATGAGAACTGAAGTAAGTCGGCGTTGCGAGATCACAATGCAATAAACACAAAGAAATGAAATTATATTTTCTTAGTATAATGAAAAAATTATTTTATTTACAATGTTCAAATAAAATATTATTCCTTTGTCAAAACAATAAAGTACTAAACGAGGACAGTTCAACAATAAGAAAAAACTATTCAAAAACTAACAATAAACACACACGAAAATTAAAATGAAGACTGCTTGGAGAGCATGTAAATGAAATTAGTTGGGAATCCCTGAAACGTAAACGAATGTTATTAGATTACCACAACACATCGGAAGAAGAATCTCGTGCGCAGAGAGCAATAACTCCCAAAAGCAGAAAGCGGAAAGTTAGCTGAAGAAATAACAGAATTTCTACAAAAACGGAAAAATCGGATTTATCTTGTCCAACCTTGAAGAAACACTAAATAAAATCTCCCCAAAAATACTTTCTTCCTGATAACAATATTAACAGAGATTGCTTACTTATAAAAATATTTTGATATTCAAGCGGAGGTATGTAATTTTATCATCGAAAATTGCAAAATTTATCTTTTACACACATCAAAATTTTTTTGTGTTGTGGTTTGATAAGACTATTGCCTTTAAGATTAAAAAACCGATAACAAAAAGTTACGTTGTTGGCACGGAATCATACAAAACAATCATAATTCATTTAAATCTTTTAACCCTAAAGATTCAAATTTGTCACAAAAATAGATATCGTTATTAAAATTAATTTCAGAAATGCTTTTTAAACGTAGTACAAACTAATATAGTCAGCAATTTAAAACAAGGAATGAAAATAATGTTTAGATAACATTTCTAATACATCTACTTTAATTTAAATCGTCAAAAAAACTGGAGCTCACAACAACCAAATTCCGGAATAAAAAATTCATTAGTATTAATTCTAGGCGCCAATTGTGTGTAAATTCTTTGCGGATGTATGCTGATATATAACATGCTTCCATTTCAATTTTCCAACGCAAAAAATTCGCAAAACTCAAATTACTAAATTTCCGAAAGAATGTTCTCGACCTTATTTCCAATATCTATCTTTAAGGAACCATATTTTTCTTTAAGGAAAATATCCTCCATCTTCATGATTATTATAGAAAGAATCCGAAAAAAAGGTTAACTTTGCAATTTTCGAAAAATTAGGGTTTTAACAACATGAGACCTGCAGCATTAAAATTCCTTCTATAATACCCACAAGAAAAATTAATGAATTTTTTTTTAAACATAGGAAAACTGTCCAGTATTTAAAGACCCCCTTCACCAAATAAAAATACTCGATTACAAATGAAAAGGCGTGAAAATCATACCAGATCGATAGAAAATGTCCCAATTTTGAGAAAAATGCCTGAAACGTTTAACCTTTAAGGCGTTATTCACAGACGATACGTGCTGTCAACGGATTTCAAGACCACAAAACATCGACTTGCCACAGCATGTTTTAAGAGGATTTTCTAAATTAGCAAGTGATTTATCCTCTTTTCATTGCCAGAACAGAGTATAAAGTTTTATGAAGAAAATCCGCCCCGTTTTTTTCGCAGGGCATACGTAAGTTCTACTCGTTTACCGAGGAAAGCTAATAAAAAGAATTACACCCAATCCGTAACTGGTACAATTATTACAGCGTGATAAGCTGTTACACTTCTTCGTACATTACAGCGGAGGAAACTCCTTTACTTCCTGCCACTGTATTCTTGAATCGTATTGTATTTCACCGCGTTGCCTCGCGTCGCCACTCGGGGTGCCAAACAATCTCGCCGCACGTTCCCTCCCTCACCACCGGCTACTGCGAGCGCGCATTACACGCGCCTGCACGAAACCTGTTCGAATCTCGCCTGGGCAATCGCCGGCGCCAAACGCGCGCGCTCCTCATTGCCCTCTCGCTTTGATTGCGTGGAGCGCCCTGAGGGACACGGGGTCGATGGGGGTGGCCAGGGGCCCGTGAGATAATGCGTCCCGACCCGCGCCGCGATCTCCGCTCAGGCAGCCGTGCACCCGTTTGTTCAGCCCTCGCGTGGCAGCGGGGCGCGGTGTGTCCCGGCATCCCCTTCTCCCGCTCCTCTTCTGCCCCCCCCGCCCCGCTCCGCGCGGCTCCGCGCCGGCTCGCTCCCTCCTCCGGCTGCACACACGCTCCTGAGCCGCTAAAAATGTGGCCACTTTGTCCCGCCGTGCAAACGGCCGCAGATTTAACCCGAACTCAGCCCCCGTATTTATCACGTGCGCGCCCACGCAACACTTTATCTGCGCCTTTTGCCGCGCGACTAATTCATTAATCAGCCGCTTTAAATTCCACCATTCTTTCCTCTCCCCGCCGCCGCCACCGCCCACGCCCCCTCGCGGCCACCGCAGCGGCAACGCCCAGCGTGGGCGAGGCGACGTCGGCCCGCAAACGCTCTTGTTTTCCGGGCAGCCGCCCGGGCGCTACGCTCAATCCCCGATCGCGCTGTCATTTGGTCCGCGGCGACCGGCTCGCTGGAAGAGCGCCCACCTGCTTTCTGTTCTAGTAAGGGTGGGGAGGGGAGGGGCAAACGAGTGAGAAGGCCGCGTTGCGGAACGAAACTCCATCGGCGAGCGGGCGGGGTGAAATAAAGCCGAAACACGCGAAGCGGGACGTGGGGCGGTGAGGGGTGGGTCGTGCAGGATGATGAGGAACCGGCCAACCGCTTAGGCGAAGCCAGTTGGAAACTTGAAGGTTGCATAAAACCGCGTGACGGACGAAAGAGAGACGGACGAAACGAGCCGAAAGACGCACACGGACATGACTACGGAGACGGTTGGAGATGCAGGGAAGTGATAGGGAGAGTCGTGCGGACCCTATGCGTACGAGTAGAAGAGGGCGCCAGTAGCAGCAGGAGTGCAGCGAGGCGTAGGCCGGGACTGCTGCAGAGATACGGACGGGGAGCAAAGGGGAGCGAGCTGGATGGCAAGGGAAAGAGGGGATACACGGTAGACCGCGACGCGGAGTGCCACCGGTGGGGCATCAGCGGGATACCGCGTGTCTGCGCAGATGGAGATGAGCGGGCCGGTGAGATGTTGGGAGAAGGCAGCGTGCGAAGGCAGCGGGCGGCAAGCGGACTGCACGGTTCGGTCGATCGCTGGGGCGCAGGCGAGTTGTCCGGCGGACACCAAGAGGGGTGTGGGCATGCGTGCGTCGGGGGAGGAGCGAAGCGGCGGCATCGCGGCCGCGCCCGCCCCATTACGACGCCGGGCTACGCGTCGCGACTATTTAGCAGGCCTCGGCCGGCCCGCTGCCTCGCCCCACCCGATCGCCTCTCCGCTCCCTCCGAGCACCA
>BOPP01000075.1:5878800-5893187 GCA_017312745.1 Gryllus bimaculatus
CCGCCCCCGCCCCCACGCGAGCGCTGAACAAACGGTGCACGGCTGCTGACCGCAGGAGATCGCGGCGCGGGTCGGGGACGCATATATCTCACGCGGCCTCGCACCCCCCCTCGACCCCCGTGTCCCCCTCCGGGCGCCTCCCACGCAAATCAAAGCGAGAGGGCAATGAGGACGCGCGCGTTTGCCGGCGCTGCCCCCGCGCGCAGATTCGACAGGTTTCCAGGCGCGTGTAAATGCGCGCTCGCACGAGCGGTGTGAGGGAGGGACGTGCGGCGAGATGTTGCACGAGTGGCGACGCGAGGCAACAGCGATGAAATACAACGCTTCAAGAATACAGTGGCAGGCAAGTAAGAGTTCCCCTCCGCCACTGTAATGTACAGAAGTGGTACAGCTCTATCACGCCTGTATATTGCACCAGTTACGGATTGGGTGTCAATTGACTTTTTCATTACTTCCTCGGTACAGAGTAGAAAGTTACGTAATGCTGCGAGAAAAAACGGCGAATTTTCTTCATAAAACTCTTATTACTCTGTTCTGGCAATGAAAAAGAGGATAAATCCACTTGCTAAATTTAGAAAAAATCCTCTTAAAACATGCTGTAGGCAAAGTCCATGTTTTGTGGGTCCTTGAAAATCGATTGACAGCAAAACGTCAGTCCGTCTGTGAATAACGCTAAAGGTTAAACCGTTCAGCCATTTTTCTCCAAAATTGACATTCCTCTATCGATCTGGATGATTTCACGGCCTTTTCAATTTGTAATCGATATTTTAATTTGGGAAGGGGGTACTTAAAATACTGGGACAGTTTCCATATGTTTAAAAAAAAAATTCATTAAATTTTCTTGATGGGTATTATGAAGGACTTTTAATGCTGCAGGTCTCATGTTCGTTAAAAACCCTAATTTTTCGAAAATTGCAAAAGTTAAACATTTTTTCGGATTCTTTCTATAACTACAATCATGAAGATGGAGATATTTTCCCTTAAAGAAAAATATGTTCCTTAAAGATAGATATTGAAATAAGGTCGAGAACAATTCTTCGGAAATTTTAGTAATTTGAGTTTCCCGCAATTTTGCGTGGAAAAAATTGAAATGGAAAGCATGTTATATATCACATACATCCCAAAAGAAATCTTACACACAATTGGCGCCTAAGAACTTAAATACCAATGGACTCTTTTTATTCCGGAATTTGGTGTTGTGAGCTCCAGTTTTTTGACGATTTAAATAAAGTAGATGTATTAGAATGTTATCTAAACAATTATTTTCATTCCTTGTTTTAATTCTGACTCATAATTAGTTTGTACATACGTTTAAAAACATTTCTGAAATTAATATTTAATAACGAATATCTATTTTTGTGAACAAAATTTGAATCTTTAGGGCTTAAAAGATTCAAATGATTATGATTGTTTGTAAATGATCCGTCAACCAACGTAACTTTGTATCGAGTTAAATCTTAAAAAGGCAATAGTCATTATCAAAACCACAAACAACAAAACAAATTTTGATGTCGTGTAAAAGATAAATTTTGCAATTTTCCGATGACTAAAATTACATACCCCTCCCTTGATATCAAAATATTTTTATAAAGTAAGCAATCCTCTCGTTAAATATTGTTACAGGAAAGACAAGTATTTTTGAGATTTTATTTAGTACTTCTCAAGGTTGGCACAAGAATAAATGCGATCTTTCCGTTTTTGTAGCAAATTCTGCTTATTCATTCAGCTCAACTTTCAGCTTTCTGCTTTTGAGTTATTGCTCTCGCGCAACGAGATCTCTTCTTCCGATGTGTTGTGGTATCTCACATAACATTCGTTTACGTTTCAGCGGATTCACCAAAACTACATTCCATTTCCATGCTCTCCCAAGACAGGTCTTATTTAATTTTCGTGTAGTGTTTATTGTCTAGTTTTGAATAGTTATTTTCTTATTGTGAACTGTCTCGTTTATACTTTCATTGTTCTGACAAAGGAATAATATATTCTGAAACATTGTAAAACTAAAATAATTTTCAATTACCTAAGAAAATATAATTCATTTCTTTTCGTGTTTAATTGGCCATTGTGATCCTCGCAACGCCGACTTACTTCAGCTTCTACATTTATTTATTTATTACCTCAGACGTAAACGGTATTGCCTCATTTACTTGCTTTTACAGTTTAGTTCAGCAGTTTAAAGACGTTTAGTAGATATATTTTGATTGCTCCGACGTTCGTTAGTAATTCCTTTTTTACTTATTTTAAATCACTTTTAAAGTACTAAGGTCATATAGCGTCCCCTGAAAGTAACGGTGTACGGACGTATTAAAACATTCATATCTCGTCGAGATCACGTGACCCGTCAGGCACGAGGCCTTAGCGACCTCGGCTACCCAGGCCGGCTAATAATTTCTTTCTACCGGCGTGAAGAACAGCTGAATTATACAAAGTGTTAAAATATCTCATTTTAGTAGCAAGTGGTACTACAGCAACACGTACTCTCGCTCGTACTCTCACGCAAAATTACGCGAAAAGAACTCACATTTTCGAATATTTATATGTGACCTTATTTCAAAATCTATCAGTCTCTATTTTTAATATTATTGTTGTAGAAAGACTTCAATAACTTCTGAACTTTTTTTCGAAAAATCAGAATTGCAATTTTTGAAAAATCAGAAATTTTAATGAACATGAGATCTGCATCATTTACTTAAACGACCTTCACACTACCCAACAACAAAATTTAATCAAAAAGGATGGAGACTTTCTTTTGAAAATTTGAACAATGTCCCAGGAGCTTAATTAAAGTAAAAAATTAAAATATTGGTTTCAAATTTAAGAGACCGCGATCTCAGCCAGATCGATTGGGGAATATACAATTTGGAGAAAATCTGCTGAATGGTTTAGCCGCTAGCGTTGTTCAAAGATGGAGGACAGCCAGTCAGAAGTTTCCCAGCTTTCTGTTTTTCGGTATCAAAAACCCACTAAACACGGATTCTTGCTACACCAGGACATAGAGGATTTATTCTACATTTAGCAACTGTATTTATCCACTTTTTCGTTACCAGGTCCCTGTAATAATAATTTTTCTGCCAAAAATTTACCGTTTTTCGCGCAGCATTACATAACTTGCTCTCTACTCCGTAGCGAGAAAGTAAAAAGGGTGGTCTTGACAAGCTGTGTGTCATCTGTCCGCAGGCTGCTTCTCGCGGCCCGCCACCAGGAGCGCTGCTTCCGCAGCTGCCGCCGCCGCTGTGCGCCGCCCCCGAGCGGTCTGGGGGCGGCTGCGGGGCTGGCGGCGGCGTCGACCTGCCTCCGGGCGCCGTCTCCTTCCACGGCGCCGGCGACCTCTCCTTCGACGCCAAGTGAGCCCCTCGCCCCACCCAGCGGAGCAACGAGCCGAGCACGCGGCCGAGGTGGAGGCGACGAAGACACTCCAGGTCCACGCACACTGCCTTTAAAAAGGAAATGTGGGAAATAACTTATTAAGATTGGAAACTTCGCGGAAACACTAAATGGGGGTGTAGTAGTAAGAAGCAGAAAAGACAACACAAAACTAAACAACTATATTGTTCTCTAAACCCGTGGATTTCATAGTAATGACAATTTTTAATATAAAATGATACCTGTTTTAAAGTTTTACTAAGCACTTTTATCAAACCTAGACCTGAGATGTTTTAAAAAACACCCCGAATAGGGCGGAACCATCAAAATATCAATAAATTGTTTGAAAAAATAATATTTCAGTGTCTGATTTCATAGAGTCAGAATATTTTTTAAAATAACAAATGTTAACATATTCGTTAAAGTAAGTGTATTTCTATGATACAAACCATTTTCTGTAATATTGTTGTTTTAAAATTCTTAAACATATATTTTGATCTTGCCGTTGCTAGTGTTCTTGAAAGAAAGGTATACGTTTATTTATCAAGAACTCAGGAACTGATTGCGGTACCTGGCAGAAATTTTTTGGTTATCTACTTCTTTTTCAAGATATTTGGAAATATAAAGTTTAATTATATTACCTGTTACACAATAGAATTTATAATCCTTCTGTAAAATATCAACCACTAAAATTACCATAACATGTACTGGACGTAATAGGATTGTTTATGGGAAATTGTCCTTAAATCTTTCCTCAAATCAGTGGGAATTGCCTTACAGCAGTTTTGATATCGACAGCTTCTAATAATTGTGAAGTGTAAGTCGGCTTTCACAAACTTGCATTAACTTCCACAAACTTAAGTGTAATATCCTTTTCGGAGTTGGTGTTTGCGTGTATTGTCAAAAAAATGTTAAATTGCTCTTTTTGGGGGTGAAATTGGGGATGAACCTTATGAGAGCACTGAACCTTTCTGTTTCTGATTTCTATACCCCCAATGAGTGTTTTACGAAGTTTTATAACTTTATAAATTATTTCGTCAACTTTTTCTTTTTGGCCCGGGCTCTCCGAGAATTGTGTAGAGATGGGTTTGCTCTGTGCACGAACAGGTGAAGGTGGTGATGTGAACTGAGTGAACGCTGTGGTGAAGGTGATGGTGGTGGACCTGAGAATTATTATCGATGTACTCGTCTCGCTGTGCTGATATGTGTGGTAGTAAAATACGCACAATGTTTTAGCGAAGAGTCAACATGTCAGTGCTTCAATGTATACGAAAATACAAACTATTGACCCTTGGTTAGCGATAGTAAACTTGTAGGTTCCTACCAAATATTACATTTTGTTCACGTCGTGCTCTGTTATCTGACAGCAGTTTACGCAGGGTAGAATGGTTTTGTTAGGGATTTTAATCTACTTCCCATGCCCGATGAAATACTGACCAAACACGATGTTCAAAGGAAGTAATTGAGTGCTCAATACAAACTAACATTCTTCGAAAAACAAATATTTTGCGAAGATCACTGTAAAGGGGCATTTTTCAGAATATCTTGAACCAGACGGTCTCAATATTTTTGTTACATTTACAAGGTAAAATAGGGCACAATATGTTGACAAAGTGGATCAACAACGAAACGTTCAGTGGCAAACAAACACGATATTTTTAAAAAAATCGAAATTTAAAATTATATTCATTGAACTTCTATTACTTTCTCAAGTATTGTCTTATTTTGAACACGAAAAATTTAAAATTGCACGTATGTTGCCTCGATTGCGTTAAAATTTTAATTATTACGACAATGATTCACTGAAAAATGAATCCTAACTGTCAGTAAATTCAGAAAACGCGTTCTCTTGTGCGGTAGATTGTATAACCGCCTCTCGCGCCTGCCTTCACCTTCATTGTTCGCCGCTGCCGTCCGTTGCTCGTTCCTCCAGCCCGGTGGGCGAAGCGCCGCCGCGACCTTCACATGTATCTCGCTATGAATGTTCGATGTGGCTCCCGTACCGCGCGTGCGTGTACATAAGCGTGTACATACGCAATGTAGAGTAAAGGGTTAGAAGCGCTTATTGTTGTTGTAGCAGAGATGACGTGTGTGTGCGCGCGCGCACCCGCGTGTCTTGTCCCGCTCCCATCCCCGTGCATTCCTCTCGCACCGCGGAGCGGGGCGTGGCGGGAGGGCAGAGAGGAGGGGAGGTCTGGCGGCGGCGGCGCGGGTAGGGCTGGGATGGCAGGCGAGGGGACGGCCTCAGCGCGTTGCGCACGGGCTGCCGCTGAACGCTGAGCATGCGCCCGGGCCAGCGAGTTGACGGGCGTAACAATTAGCTGGACAGCGTGCCCCTCCCCGCCTCCCGACCACAGCCCGTCCCCGACCACCGCGCGTCGCCCGCGCTGTTTTTGATGGCGCCGCGTGTTTTTTTGTTATTACCGCGATGAAATGTACTTGGGAGGGGGGCGCGGCTCGCGTTTCCCGAGTAATAGAGCCTTATTAAATCTTGTATGCTATGCCCATGGCGCCGGTTGATCTGTGTAACCTGGAACAGGCCACCTTGCGCGTGCAAATTGCTTCGTAGTTAAGATTTGACAGCGTTTCTGCCGCCGTTTTTCGGGAGCGCCTATGCATTGGGGTTTCGGCCGCGTGTATGTGACCAATCACGGACGTTTCCCCCTTTTACTAAACCGACAATATCTTCTCTTGCGTGAAAATTGCAACTGAATTTGCCACATGAAAGCATGCGCCGCCGCCCCCGCGCGTCGTTTGTTTATGGAACTGCACCGCCGCATCCCCTCTGCCCTCCCCGCCCCCGCGCGACAAATGGAAGATGCGCAAGTTTTGTATCTTCGCGCGAGCAGTCAAAACCGCGCTGTTTACCCATGATTAATTCACAAGTTGCGAGCAAGTTGCTAACGAAGTCGGCTTCGTCGGAATTATTCGCGATGTGTTCGTTCGGCTGGCGAAGACGTTCTTAAACTTGGAATATTCATGCGGCACCCCGCTCCGCCCCCCCGCTGGTTGCCGCTGGGAGCCCGGCCCCTGCCTTCCACTCCCCGCCTCGCGACTTGGCTGCGCCACGCCCCGCACCGCTTCCTCAGGAGCTTCACGCGCCTTCTGTCACGTGACTGGCAGGCCTTTGGCTTCTCTGCAGTGAAACAGTACTACACCACAGTTGAAACTCAAATTTAGCGTGCCAGAGGTGTGCGAACGTTACGCCTCCGTCCATTGCAAAGCCCGCTGAAACACAGAGACTTAATCTGGATTTCTCGCGTTAAAACACCCATAAAAATATATAGAACACACAATGTGACCGCAGTACTTGAAAGTTGACTAACCGTGTTAAACATTGTAAAGAGGTTTTACAGATTAACTGAAATCTAAAGTGCTGTTGTATGACAAGATGTTCTTTTCGGGCCTTGAAAGGATACTTCCGAATAAGGCGGTGAAATGTGCGCACGAACCAAATTGATAATCACGATGCTCATATGAAAGAGAATAAAAATGTAGATTCCCAAATAATCAGCCTCCTAGAGTAATATGTTGCAGAGAAAAACGAGAAACTTGTTTTTCATCTTTTATTTTTTCGCAATTTCTATTGCATGTATCAGGCAGAAAAAATTACATAGACGGAGAAAAATAGTTAAATTTGAAGGTATTTTAGTCAACCAATTTTGACGCCAAATTCAAATAGAAAAAATTAATAATTTATTGAAATTTATTTTTGACGGGAAAAATTTTTGGAGTACTGTCTTCCTTTTTTTCATACAATGTGTTTTATAATATTTTATAACATATATTTTTCTGATTTTCAAACAATATGGACGATAGTGAAAAAAACTGAAACCAATTTTATCTGTTTAAAATTTGAAACTCGCGCCGAAATGTGAGTGGAATTCTTTTTCACCAATGTTAAAACAATTTATATTTAAATGACTGAAAAGCGTCACTTACCAGCATGATTTACAGCCTTCTACTAACAAATAATTGTTTTTATGTGCAAATAATTTATATTATCGAAATAAAATCATCAAACCTCTTTTTTTCTTAGATTTATATATTGTTTCGAATAACCCAATTACTTCGTTTTAGTTATATTAATCATTCATGTTTATAATATAAATCAAAGTACTCAGTTGTAGATATAGTATAATATAAACTTTTATATGATGTAAATGTGCGACATGAAGAGGTACAGTTGTTCGTCACCTAGCAACTTTCTACTATATTTCCTCAGGTTTTGAATTCACTTCAACGTTTATGAGACAAAGAGGTATCAATTTTCTGCAATGTTTGTGGATTACACGAACCATTAAAGTCACAAATGTCACGACAGTATCTGTGGATATCTGTATATCTTTATACTTACCGTGGTTCCCCCACTCTGGCTGGCACTGCAGTCGCCCATGGGTACATGTCTTAAATGTGTACTTTCTAAAACCATTCTTAGCGTAGGCCGTGAGCCCCTACGTGCCAGCCCGTAATGAACTGGGTGGAGAGGACGACCGCGCCATGGTGCTGTTCTGATGTGTCCATTAGTAGAGTCCCATGGTACTAGAGTGAGAAATCCATACTTTCCGCCTTATCCGGCATTTTATATCCACTTGTCAAGAGAGTTCGAAATGTGTAGTACTGTGAGTGTTGTCCCAAACTATCATCGAAATTGTCCATAATGTCTTCAATTGTCATAATTTCTCTTCAACTCCTGAATGCTGCCAGGCGGAGCTATGGAATGAGAGGATATTGAAATATTCATCGGTCACGTGATTCCTAATCCACCTTGAATCCGTCCCAATTCACAAATAACAGATTCAGTTTCATTTAATATATTGTTACATAGTAACTTACACGTGTATTAATTGCATACTAACTTATATTGAACTTCATTATTTTACAGTGAGAAAGGATTCCCGTTTGGGTCTTCTAATCAGGTTGAGCGAATTTTATTAGAAATGAGTGGTAAAGCTATTTGTGTCTAATTATATTTTGATAGTTAGGTCTTTTGTTTTCTCGTTACGCATTAAAACCTATATTTTAACCGATAATTTAAATCCGATATTTTAATTTTTGGGGATACTGTATATGATGCACCTGAGACATTTTTAACATTTTCAAAAAAATAGTTCCGTCGTTTACGACTAAATTTTATTGTTTGATAGTGAAAAGGACGTTTATCAAAATGGTGCAGGTCTCATGTTTGTTGAAAGAACCGATTTTTCGAAAATTGCAAAAATTTAAAATTTTTTGGAGTTATTCTAATACTAAAATATTAAAGATACATATTTTTTCTTAATGAAATCAGTTTCTTAAAGATAGATTTAAAATATAAGGCCATGTTCAATTTTTTCGAAAATTTCAGTACTTTTCATGTAATTTTTGGGTGCAAATACGGGGAGAAAATACGTGCTGTTTTAGCCCAACTAGTTTCTATTTTATTGGTCTTTGATACATGTATCGTTACATAGTAACCTACTCATGTATTGATTGCATACTAACTTATATTTAACTTAATTCTATTACAATGAGAGAGGATTCTCGTGTGGGTCTTCTAATGAGGTTCTAATTGAGCGACTTTCATAAGGAAAGAGTGACAGGGATATTTGTTTGTAATTCCATCTGACGGTTAGGTTTTTTTCGTAATCGCCACAGCTTCAGTGCTACCAGCGCTTCTTGGAGTGGTCGCCCTTTCTCCTTGAGTCCCCCCCCCCCGAGTCGGGGGGCGCGGTCGTACACAGACGCCGGCCGTCTTTGCTCGCGCGTCACTTTCCGGAAAAGCCGAGCTCTCCTCTTTCCGCCCCTTCCTCTCCGCGGAAATCCTTAATGCCCCGCCTTCTGCGCACCAAGAACAAACCCGTGCTCAAATAATGAGCGGAGATTAATTTATTTCGCGACTCATTTCGTATTGTGCTTATGCTGATTCTGGTGGAACGTGTTTCATCAGAGGTACCGTGTATTAAATTCCTTTTAATATTTGAACATTTATTTAAATGTTAATTTCATTAAATGTTAATATTAAACGGTTTATTTCTGTAAAGTTTTTCAGATTAAAAATCTTATTATCATTTTTTTCACTTATTATTAGTATTATTTTCTAAAATTAGGTGATAAAGCAAAACGTTACTATCTGGCGGTCATCTCATGCTTAATTTGTCATATACACATACGAATCTTTGGGGTTGTGTGAAATATGATTAATATTGTTGAAATACTGACGTGCCATACTCTGAAAGAAATAAAGAAATCATATTTTTAACATATTGGTTGTAATAAAATTTCAATGTTTTTAAATATTACAAACAAGTTACAAAAAAAAGCGACATTACATTTTACCGAAATCTTCCATGACACTGAATTAATTCAACCCAAACACTTAGCTATTGGGAGATCGTCAGTTCTTAATGAATCTCGTATTACGCTGTTGAAGAGTGCGCTCAACGTGAAGGATGTTTTAAAGGGGATATTTCTAATTAGGAATCGTTTGTCGGATTTCATAATTAAATTTCGCCTCCCAAGTGGGGAGATCTAAGGCGTCGCGTTGCAACGCATTCTTGCCCTCGACGGAGGCAGGCCCTCCGGTTGGTGGGTTGCGGCAGGGGGCGAGGGGGAGGAGCGCGTGCTGGGGTCCGCTGTTCGTCCTGACAGCGCTAAAATAGATGGCAGTAAGGATCCCCTAACAGCTGATCAGAGGCAATTACGGGGCAATTGGTTTTTGGAATAGGCAGACAGCACCAGTTGAATTCTTCGGTGGGTGATATTAAAACCAGTTTCAAATTACCGCCACACGACTTCGGGTTCAGATTGTATTATTATCCTAACATTTGAAATTAAATTTAGAATCTCTAAATGAAAATAACATTCACATAAATCTCTAAGCTGCTGATATTTGAACAATAACAGAGTTTCATTTTCTCTACAAATAAAGGCTGGATATCTTTAATATTTTGTTGACATGTTGTGTGATCAAATCAATGTAAGTATAAAAATAAAGGGAAAAAATTAAATGTTTCGAAAGAGTAGAAAAGGGCATTCAATACGAACAAGGAATCGTATGTCTCCACAAGTAAATAAAAATATACACAATGATTCAAATGCCCCTTAAAGCAAATATTTTTAAATTATGAAGAGATAAGCGCTTAAAAACATTTTTTTGCTAATAGAAAGATACATTTAAATTTCTCTTTCTTAAATTTTATATAGAACGAAACTCTTAAGATTTGATTTAGTAAACGTAAAGAATAATGTCCAAATATGAAAAAAAAATTCATCAGTTGATTGTATCGACAAACTTTCTTTGAATCTGCTTGCCCTGTGTGATTATGTCAAAATATTATTAGAGCGTGAAATATCTTTATTTTAGGAAGAGCTTAACACAAATGGGGGTTGGTGTGGTTGTTCCGGACGTAATTTTTCATTTTACATAACATCACATGAAAATACTTTCCTATCATTCGCATACTTTAATGCCACAAACATATAGATTGATAATGATTCCTAAAACTATAACTCATTTCGTTTCCAGGAAGACACCGACACACAAAGATACTAATGGAGCGGAGCAAACGTTCAAAATATATTTCGTCTACAAGTCATTTCAACTTAGTTTGAAGCTAATAAGGTTTTCGTTTAGAAAGCAATTTAAGCTTTGAATTAAACCAAATTTCTTAATTTTTGCTTTAAATGAAAGGCCCTAGAAATGTTGCATGCTATCATTAATTGATTTTATAGTACAAACAATAAATTTTCATAAAATAGTAAAATTAATAGAATAAACGCTTACCCGTCGTCATTTGATTATTACGTCATTTTGAAGACTAACTACAACTAACAAGACTAAGCTCGACGCAAAGCAAATGTTAGTGAGAGTATATATGTCAACGCAATCGTCTTTCCCATGTATCCCAAAAATTTTAGTAATTATAATTATAAATTATGCATTATTTTTTTAAGTTAACGTGAATAGCACGATATCCAACAATATACTACGAATCTCAACAGATCTAGGTAAACATACATTTCAAGTACATTATCAGAAACATTTTTAACTCTGTGTTCACAAACAGTGGTTGTATTGTCCCTGAATTTTATTAACTACCCTTACTTCGTAGGTTTTGGAGAATAAGAACCACATGAAACAAAATTTTTGTGATTTTCAATTAACCGTTCAGTTCCGTACAGTAATACGTTGTTATTGTTTATCGTAACTCTACTACAGTTCCTTTTTGTGAGATGTAATCACAGGGGTCAGCTTAGTATAAAATTATGAAGTCTAATACAAATCCTTTGAATTAGGAATTTTGCCCGTTGACAAGGATGGTCAGTTTGAGCTAGGCCATACACTGTAGTAGATGAACAAGAAGAGAGAGAACGAACTTTTTAAGATCATTCGTTTCGATCTGTTGCAAGAGCAGATATCTTTTGCCGTCGACCGCCACAGAAAACTTGTTTGACCCAAACATGGTGTATTACTTTCTAAATCCACCCAATATCCATTCATTCCAGATTCAGATACCCTCCACCACACTGGCAATCTTTCACCGATATGTGCCTAGCTGGTGTCTCAGTAGTACA
This sequence comes from Gryllus bimaculatus, assembly GCA_017312745.1. NCBI lineage: Eukaryota > Metazoa > Arthropoda > Insecta > Orthoptera > Gryllidae > Gryllus > Gryllus bimaculatus. The sequence continues at coordinate 5,890,720 of BOPP01000075.1, forward strand.
ACCTACTAGAGAATGACGGGGACACAGGTTATCTTTGCCAGTCGAGGAGGGGGACGGTCCCATTCCCCAAAATAGATATGAGTATACGAAAGGAATGACAGATTTCTTATTTGGCGGAATGGGTAGTTCGCACACACGGAAAACTCATCCCATCTTTCCCACTACACATCCAGCTACACATCCACCTTTGTCCACCGCCGGGTAAAAGGTGACTTGGTGAAAAAACAAGCAGTAATAAAAAAATAACATACAATCCGAACTTTCAGAAATCGCGAATCCGGCCATTCAGCGCGCCCGCCCCATCTCATGCCGCGTGCAGCCGTCCCCGCCGCGCCAACACAGTGGCGGCGCGTGAGGCCGGGCGGGCGAGGCCGGGCGGCATAGAAATACACAGGTTATTTTGTCTAGTGGAGGACGTCCATTCACCAAAATAGATATGAGTAATACGAAAGACGAATGAACGTATTTCTTTATTTGGGAATGGGTAGTTCGAACACCACGGAAACTCATCGCATCTTTCCCACTACACATAGCTTACAACATCCCTTTGTCAACGCGCCGGGTAAAAGGTGACTTGGTGAAAAACAGCAGTAATAAAAAAAATCATAACATCCGAATTTTCAGGAACTGCGAATCCGGCATTCAGGAGCGCACCGCCAATCTCTATGCCGCGTGCAGACCGGTCGAGTCCCACACACAGTGGGAGAGCGCGTGAGCAGGGGCGGGCGAGCCGGCGTGAGTGACGGCGAGCGGGCGCGCGGGATCGCAAATGCGACATGTAAAAGCTAGCGCGGGGGCCGCGCCCATTGTGAGCGGGCGATAATTCCTCGCTTTGGTGGCGACAGCTGGCCTCCGCCTCCGCGCTTGGGCCGAAACAGCCGTCTGCAGAGCACCGCGCTCGCCGGGGTCTGCTCTACAACAAAAGTGGAAATGGATTCATAAAATTTGTTTGCTGGGATGGGAGAAGCTAGTGCCAGCGCAAGGTTGCGGATGCACTTGTCGGGACGCGTGCCGTGGTCTTTACAAGGAATGATAGGATATAATATGCGGTTTGGAGTATACATTGTCCGCACAGCTAACGCTCAGACTGCGGGCGCGGGAGAGCAACTCACAGCACGCGGATCCCCGGCGCCAACGACCCGCACCCGCTCCCCGACCGCTCGCCCGTTCTGCAACGTACCCCATTCCGTCCTGCTCTCGCGCGCCTCACTATCCTATACGCGTCCACACAGCCAAAGACCTTCACGACCCAGCCGGTCTCTCGCAACCGCTTCCTAGCCTCGCCGCTAAAATGCCCCCCCCCCACGGCGACCATCCCACCCCCTTACAACGCGATTGCCCAGCAAGAATCGTCTCTCCAATCTCCCGACACGCGCATACCGCCACCCCGCCACTATCCCCTGATTTCCCCTGACAACCACTCCCGCGCCCCCACCATTCCCCGCGTCACCACCCAGAGCCACGCCCAGGTACCCCTTTCATCAGCCCCGCTTCTGAAATATCTCCGCATGCTCTGTCGCCTACACGTCCTCCGTGACAAACACTTCATCCCTGCATCAGACATCACGCGCCGGGGAGCAGTTTTATACACAAGTTTTCTCCAAGGAAGCCCCCACCCCCACCGCCCATCGTACAACTTTTACTTGTATTCCTCCTCAACCCGCTCCCTTTTCGCCTCCTCTCGCTGCACTCTGGTCTGTCTACGGTCCTGTAGGTCATTCCTCCCCATTCTCCATAAACGCACTCGCTGTACTCCCTTCTCTGCACACTTCCCTCTACCCCCTTACCCGCCCACCTCGCTCCCCATGGACCACTCCGCATTTGGTCTACATCTTTTAACCGCCTGCTGCCATTCCGCATACCCGGCCCTGTCACTGGTCTCCTGATCCCCGGCTATGCGACCCAAGCTTTCTATGATCCCATCTTTACGCTTCTCTCCTTTTGTACCTCCGCCTGTCTCCCTCCTCCCTACGCGTGGCATCCTTGATCTGCCGTCAATCACTTCCGCACAGAATGCATCATCTTTTGGACCTGCTTTCCGCCCACATTTCATTCGCGTAGGCTTCATGCCTTCAGTGCGACGGCTCCGATGTACCTTCAACTGTCCACACTCTTCCGTCCCCGTCATCGTCCATTGACTTACTCATCCTCCTCTGCTATCCCCTCCGGTGATACGGAATCGTTTTGGCCAACTCAACCCACAACTGTTGGGCTCCAACCACCCCTTTCTCACACCCCGCCTCACACTCCCACATGCGTCACGCATTCATACCCATGCAGCCCCACCACCGCTCCCCACAGGAACACACCCCAAGATTCGCTGCACCGCACCCCTCACTCGCTCCCGACATCCGTCACGCGCACCCTCAAGCCCTTCAACTGCGGCTCTAACCCTATTTTCGTCTCCATCTCCTCAATCCCCTCCCAGGCCACTGCCCTCAAGCCCATTGTCCCTTGTCCTTCTCGGC
>BOPP01000075.1:5914517-5934977 GCA_017312745.1 Gryllus bimaculatus
AAAGGCAGCCAATCTGCACGTTTCCAGTCCTCCATCTCAGTCAGTTGCTGAGGGACGCACGGCCACAAAAAAGGAAAAATATATGTTCAAAAAAGGTCATAAACTATATTTGTGTACATACAAAATATTTTATTTGAACGAAAATTGTTTACATAGGGCATCTATTGTAAAGTTGACGTATGCTATGTAAAAATGAGGATATTGTTAGTAAGCTAGGGGGGGAGGGCTGGAGTGAGATTCAACACGATTTTTGCAGCTGGGGTTCCGCAATACCTAAATCCGGCTGCAGCCCATTGTGTTCTGATCCGAGAGCTGTGCGCGCCAGTTCGGACTACGCCTGGCAGCCCATCGCCACGTCAATGAGCACGTACGGGGAGTCGCCATTCCGCGAGTTCCGCGGCATTACCAACTCACTCGTGAGTTACTCTTCAATCATTCATTATTGCTTCCAATCGCTCACATGTTCAGATTCGTCTCACTCTGACTCGCTCAGGACGCACACGCACTAATTAGCTAAGACCGTCCTCACTCTCAATACTAGATTTTGCTCACTATCGGTAGAGAGCACGTAAGAGTGGCGCGACAGTTAGAGGTAGGGTTATGTATGTATGAGCTATCTAGATACCCATTATATATAGATATAATACTGTCTACTTTACGTTATGAGTCTGCAACAAATAGCAGGGAGCCCTGCAGAATCAGTTGTCAACTGCAGCCCACGAAGCCGAGTGATCCTCCTAAACCCGATGCCCCACCGGCCGCATCATGATGTGTGCCGATTTTGCAGACGAAACATTCGTGGAAGGAGGACAGTCCATTGGTGCAGTCCCCCTATCAGACCGGAAAACAATTTAATCATTGTCACGCCGTTGAAAATACAAAAAAAAAAAAAACTACTTTGGCTTTTTTTACAAGAATTTGTATTCATGATAAATCGTTCATCGTGTTGCAAGGAAATGAGATATATATGGCGTGTAAATCTATGTCGAAAATACGGAATTTATTGTGTTGTTTACTTCTCACGCACGCCGCCGCCCTACGTCGGCTTGTGGGGATTCTCCCAACCAGGTATCTCTACCATCGGGTAATCGCTCGAACCGGAACTAGCTCTGCGCTCCCAACCAGTCTCCTGGCATGTGTGGGGGGTGTACTGCATCCAGATGTGAGAGTAAGTAAAGGGTGAGGATAGGACGAGGAACTGGAATGAAAGTGCGCGCGCGGCCCGTGGTTCTTTTGTTAGGGTTCTGCTCCGGCAACCGCCTCTCGCTGATCGGTGAAACCGAAGAAAAGTACCGATCAGTGCAGCCGGTCGCCAGAATTCTCCTCCAGGCAGCGGCCGAATTCGACCTGGTGTCGAAATTCAACTTCAACCGTCTGGACTCGAACCCTAGGACCTCGCAGTTAGAGTAGCATTGCAGCAGCCCGCATGGCCGCGCGAATTCAGGACGCATCGCAGCGCCTCGAGCGCAAAACAATGCGATTCGACACCGACGCGGCCCCGTCGGGCCCTAACGAGCCTAATTTATTGCTGGGGTTCCCCTCGCTTTGCCCAGGGTACAAGCATGCGTGCTACTATTTTCTCTCTGGAGCGTGTGGCGTCGGGGTTCGGGGTGAGAGACGGAATGTTGGTATTTAGTTATTCATGGGACTAGTTAGACATTATAATTAGCCGCATGCCACGTGACGAGGCGGCTTATGCGCTAGGGATGCGAGTCGAATTGCGATCGAAGATGAATCGTTGAAACTATTGTACATGAATTTCACGTCCACTAGATCATTTTGTGCTTGTCTAAGCGTTTATCAGGGGATCCGTCCCAACATTCCCAACTAATGAATTCCTTGTTTTAGATGTGAAAATGTCTTCATCCTGAAACACAGTCGAATGGTCGGACCATAAAATGGGCGTTTCATCACATATACTGTAGTATGGTTGTGAATAAACATTCTCATATTACTAAGAGTTTGAAGAAAACTAAAAATGTAGACCCGTCATGTGGTTAAATTGGTTGTATAATCAAATAGTCAATTGTAGTAATTTTTTAATAAAAATCCAATATATGGAGTGTTTCGACCTTCTAAAGAGTAGCGGTATCCAAAAGTGCTACACCACCCAAAATATTATGGAAAGTATTGTCATCTGATATAATATAATACATGAATGATTTTTATAATAATCACTATTATCAACAAGAATGTATATTATAATGTACATTAATGTAAATTATAGTGATTATTATACGAAATTAAATCCATTGTATTGGTTGCAGAATGTTCTCCTTTTTCTACTTCCTTTGCTGCTGTTTCTTTTTTCGTCTTATGTTGCTGTTGCCCTTCGATCCTAACGAGCGTTGTGAATGGCTTCGCATGTCCTGTGTGCAGAGTAGAGGCACTCGTAATGGAATGCATTGCGCGCAATACAGCTTTCCTGCGGGGGGGGGGGGTGACGCACAGGAATCTGCCAAGTGGTCATATTTAGAGTTATTAATGGTTCTACTTTGGTGTGCACAGCACAATAAGTCTAATAGATATTTTTAAAATAATGGTGAGTTATCAGAGTGTTCGTATAAGACAAATTAACTTCCAAGATATATGAATTATTTACCATGTTATTACGTAATTAATTTTATATTGTCATTAAAACAGCTTTGGATCGGGTTGTTTGTAATAGGAAGGATATTTTCTTCATTTATTTTTGTTATTTCTTCTTCTGATCTAAGCGTTTGGAAAGAGAAATTCTTAACTGCTAACTTCCGTACAAAATTCAGATCTCAGGAAAAGCAAGATATTCATAGTGAATTGAACTAATACAAATACAAGTTGTATCCAAGAAAAAGAATTGTAGATTATCAAAATTGAAATTCAGTCTTATACTTCCAATCAATTAATTGTTCTTGATTGTTGTTTCGTACTGAATAATATTGAACTTAGAAAACCTGTTTGCTTAGAGAATAATCTGTTTTCTCACAATGAACAACCGCATTGTGTGCTAATGATTTAAGATCAAACACAATGTTTCAATTTTAGTTTATGAAAAACATTACAAATATTCATTTATCAAAGTGATTAATCTCACATTCACAAACGTGGGGAAATTTCGACACGGCAAACACTTGAATAGAGTTACTCGTGTTGTTAATCATTTATATTGTTTGTGCATGTCGCTTCAAAATTGAGAAGCTACAGTGATGTTGCTGTAGTAGTTTAAGAATGCGAGTGTAAATGATAATCAATACTTGGTTTCAGTGTCAAGTTTTTGTCGTTTTTTATTACACATTCGCCACTGTTGTTATTTAGAATTTCAAGAATCTAATGACTTCCTTTATTAGGAATTATTAAATCTAAATTGTTTTTTAAATATTATTTTTGTTAAGCAATGAATCTGTTCTGCTTAATTGTATTGATCCGTTTCGCGTCTGGAAAATGTTCTTAACAAAAATGACTGTCGTTTGTTTTCTCAGAGACAGTGCTTGTCTCGCTACAACTCATCTTACCTTACATATCGTGTTATAATAATACCTAGCGTGGTAGGCAAAATCAGTGGCATGCGATTTTAATGATTAGATTTCGTGACTAATAAAATTGTTCTTATAAAATCATTTCTGTGTTCTGCATCTAAAAATCATTACAGCTCGTCAATCAAAATGTTCACTTCAAGTGTCATGAAAAACATGTAGTTGTGTGAAGAAACGCCCTATGTTAGAACCATACTAGTAATTTCGTAATGCTGATTGAGTGAAAGACTGTAGTCTTTTGACTGTACTGCATGCAGTAATTGTTGCTGCTAACTCTATTAGGGTTGGAAGGAATTTTTACGTGTACGGCAGATTGAATCATTTTTGTGTCATGCTGCCGTTTAAGATCCTTTTCCAGTGTTCAAAGATTAAGCTCCGCTCGTATTGGCAAATCGAGAGAAATACGTCTGCCCGAACCCCACCGTTGAGTGGATTTAGTCTCGTTCATGTACAGAGTATCATGTAATAATCCACAACTGAGAGATAAATATTGCATTGAAATAAATCTCTGACGAACTGGAAGGGTAAGTCATGTTCGAAAAACATTTGAACTTTTCCATTCTTTTTAAATTTCAGACTTTCAATCAAAATTGGAACTATTCTATATTTATCAATTAACAATTCTCTAACTCCGCAAAAAATCAAAGAAAAAATGCTGCCATTTTCCAGATAGGTTTGAAAGTGGCTCAGGAACTTCCTGTAAAATTCTGCCATGTTCTTGGGCTCAACTGCCCGCTACGGGAGTTGGCCGGCCAGCGGTCCCAGCCTCTGAGATACGGGGTTCATGTGGTTAGCAATGTGGAACATCCCTTCACCACATATACTGCTCATCTTAATCTTAGCGAGGGATTTCTCATCGTCACACAGCAATAGACTCTGGGACATTGAAAAGGAAAGCGCAGTCATTATTTTGCCCCGGCCAGGAATCAAACCTTTGGTTGCGCCGTCGAAAACGAGCACGCTAACCAACGAGCAATCCGAAAGGACCTTCATCTAAAGTACCCTTGAAAATTACGGAAAGGCAGAACTAGAACCTTACTCCTGGCGTAGAAATAACGTTTGAGCGGAAAAACTTATTTCTCATCAGAAATATTCAGACACAGATTCGTGACACTTAGATCCGCTATCCATCCATTCCGACAGATGGACTGGACAGACATCCTAATTTTCAGGATTTTCAAAATTGCATGCATTTTCTTGTCACCTGTACCAATATTAATCATCTTTGGCTCAACAATAACAGACCTGAATCCTACAAGTGTGCAAAGTCACAGCTCTAAGAACCTTAAACACGGATTTTACAACCGAAAATTAGAGATCGTATTGTTGATGTGGTTTCAATACTTTTCCTCCCTAGGGAGATGCTTAGATGTGTGTATTATAGTATAGGGAGGAAAAGAAGACTTAACAAAAGCTACGTCCAGTAGTTTTATTATTATTTTTTCTTTTGTGGGACAGACATGTCCCCCCCCCTCTCTCTTCTGCGACATCCGTGCCTTTTCCTTCAACCGCCGCGGCAGGGCCGGTCACCTTCATCCCGGACCCGGGGCTGCGTAGGCGTCGGAGTAGCCTTGCGGGCGTCTTCTGCGTGCTTGTTTTGCAACGGCCGGGCCGCGCCGCGTCGACGGACGGCGAAGGCGTCGGAGGCGGAGGCGCACGGGACGAGCGTGCGCGGCGACGAAACTGGAACGGGGAAACAGAAAAGCAGGACTCGCAGCTTTCGCCGCGGCCGCCAGCGCTCGCTCCGCGTCCACTGCGCGCCGGACGCGCCAAGCACTGCTTCCGGACACTAGACATTCCCGCCCCTTTGACCCAGGAAATAAATCATTAGTCAATGATGATAATAATAATAATAATATTAATAATAATGATAATAATGATATTGATGATAATTATAAATATTATTATAATCTGATATAAATTGTTAATAATTATTAATAATTATAAATATATAATTTCAATAATTATTATCAATAATAATAAAAAAATTATTATTAACAGTACTGTTACCGGGTACGACTCATATTATGCGTAAAGAATTGGAGAGGCACTCACACTACATGTGCTCCTTAGAGAGCTGGTTGCAACCTGGAGTAGATTTTATACCGATATTCAGCCGATATCTAATACCTTTACTCGTGAATATAGAGGATAATAATAATAAATAATAGTAATTATATATATAAATTTATTCAATTCTATTTAAGTTCTAATCCCTGATGAGGTACTCAGGGGTCAGTAATTACTGTACATCCACTGGCAGATCTGTCATGTCCTCAAAGTTCCAAAGCTCCAAGTGACTGGATCACTCATCAAAACTGATGTCATTACTGATGACCAACAAATCCATTCTTATCGGACATTAGCAGGAAGTAAACCGCATATTCAAATTCGGGATTTAAAGAATAAAAGTCGTGACTACTTGTAGGTGCTGTGTGTCACACGATCAGAACGTCGTAACCAAGAACACAAAGAAAAGTTTGAAATACAGAGTTTGGAAATCGAGATCCATTAGATACGAGGCGTGAAATCATAGATAGAATCAATAGTAATTGGTACCCTGGGAATTGTTCCGTAAAGTGTTTGTAAGAACACTGTGCAAACTCGCAGGTGAGACTTAAGACTGACAAGTGTAAGACATCTCGTTGTTGGGTACAGCTCACATTTTGTGGAAAGAATTATAGAAGCACCCACATTCACTAGTCCTGCTCTTTTGAAAGCTTGTTACGACCTGAAGTACATTTTATACTTTGGCCAACATCTTAAGTCGTGACTACAGGGAGGGTAATAATAATTATTTAAAACAATATTATGAATTTATTTGAATTATATAATTATATAGTTTGATATGAATAATTTCAATTGATATATCCAATATCGGGTTTACGGGTCATAAGAGGATCACATAGCGTACTTGCTCATTCATGCACCCCTTCCGTAATATTCATTTCTTGGAATTCCTGTTTTGTCCACATGGCGCCCAGCACATCCGTCATTTGAGTTAGGCGACATAACTGACACGTTTCATCGATATAGTCAACAGTATATCTTGGAAGAGGAAATCTATGTCCCTGTTACACTCTCTACCTTCTCCAAGCAGACACCAATTGCTTAATGGAGTTCACGTTTCGGCCATTATTCAATTGTTTTTTTATTGTTTCTTTCATTTGTAGTTGGCCAATGATCATTAAAATAAAAACTAACCAAATATCAAATATTGAAAAATTACATAAGTTAACGATTAAAACATGACATGTGTTGAAAGATGTAATTAAGTTTAACATATTATTACTTGGTAAATTGCAACTTCTATTGTTTACACAGTGTGTATAATGATCTAGGGTCGCTGATGACCTTTAGCGTTATAAAGCGACTTTAAAATAAGTCTTTTAAGTCTCAATTTGTTATAAGTCTTTTAATCTTAGTGAATCACGACATTTATTTTCTTCAATTGTTTTGATAGGTAAGTCGCGTTTTCTTCTATGCTTTTTATTCTGGTGTTTAATTACTTCGTTAGAGTCACAGTATCTGCATATCGATAATTTCGGAACCGCAAGGGCGGGCGAAAGAATGTAACCTCGAAATGGCCGGAGTGCGGTCAGTGTATCTCTATCGGTAAAGTATAGAGTAAAGCCGGTTCAAACGAAGTAAACTTTTAACCTGTGATACTCCATCATTCCCGAAAAAGTAAGAAAAAATCATGTTACAAATGATTCACTGTGAGGTGCCCTATTTGTAGTGTAATTCATTTCCATTATTTTTTCCGCTAAGTTTATTTCCATTGCTTACTTATATACAACTGTTGGAATGAAAAAATTGTTACGTCACTGTTAAAAATTGCCCCCCCCCCCCACTTGTTCATGAATCTAGTGCCTTCCTTCTTACTTTTTCCTCTTTTTGTTCACCCTTTCGGTTCGTGTCAAAAAGACATGTCAAACAAAGCAGATTACGCGAAAAGATCAATCCTTTATGAAACAGGTTATAAAAAGTACTCTATTTATTGTAACCCCAGAGCATTGAAAGAATTAGAGATTGAGAATTAGCAAAACCTATACCATCATTACTAAAACCACATCTGCTCTCTTAAGAATATTTGCATCCATAGTTTTCTTTCCTTAGCTATCTTGGTAATTACATAATACGAAAGAATATACAGCATCAACCAATTTACTCGGGGACCGGAACGTGTTTGTTTTAAAATGTTTTCGCATTTGAGATGTGGATGGAGTATTATAGAAATTATTATAGGAAACAAATCAAATGAATCCGAATTTGAGAAATAATGAGTTTGAACAGTAGCACGGGCCAGTAAAGAACAATGAAAAGAAAATCAATTTTATTCGGTTACAGTAAACGACCGATTAAAAACCACATGGGCGATTTTCTTGTCCGTGACATTCGCGCCCTATCTCGAAATTAGGATTCCGAGTACCCGCTCTTTAGTTTTTTTAGGACTTTACTGCTTCCGGCCAGGCGCAGAGCTGGGGGTGGAAGTTAGCCACGTTTTTGCGCTCTTCCAGTTGTCTCGACAGGCGCCGACATTACTCGGGTTTTACTCCCATTGAGGAAGTACGTGAACACCGCAAATACGTTCCAGTGACCTTCGTAATTTAAGCGTATTGATATAAAAGTTGGGCAGTAACAAGTTTGCTAACGATGTGACATTCAACCGCTGTCTTGGGAATTCTAGTTTACGGTTGCTGTGATGAGTAGTGAGTGTTTCGATCAGTTTTGGAAGAATGCCGAAGCATTAGCATAACAAATGTGCAACGTAACGCGCGATCTTTTCTTCCTCATCTTTCCCCCTCCCTTCCCTTTATACTGCTACAAAAATTACCTGCACTACACTTACACATGTGTCGGGAGCTTAGAGTACGTGCCGACCGGGGTGGTGTTGCGCTGGCGTGATGAATGTTTTTTCAGCAATTTAATATCCCGTTACAATACGTGGTACCAGTGCAAAAAGAAACTCGTATGAAGTGAGGTGCAGTCACGATTAGCATTTCTAAAGTGGCAAATTCCCTTTCGAATGTAATCACAGTAGATTTCCGTTGTGAGATCTGTTGTTTTCCTCGAGCTGCAGTGACCTGCTTTAATTGAAAGTCACGTACCAACACACACTATTGGCTCTCTTCTAATCACTGTGAAATTTTAGTGCTTGGTTTTAACTACTTCTTTTATTTATTCAAGCTTGGTCTGTGGCTCTCTGTAGCCGCGTAAGACAGTTACACTAGATATAGAATATTTTATAAGATATCATATGATACATAGTAAACAAAATTCTAGTGACGATAAATAAAGATTTGGGTTTTAAATAGAAGATAAATAAGAACATACTAATCGGTTTGTGTCTATGGGAGATCGAAAAAGGCACTGTGCAACCTTTCTAACCTTTGGGTGCGGATTCTGCTTACCAAGGTGAAAGTGAATTGCTGAAGGAATCTGTACTATTTAGGAATAGAAGTTTATGGATAGGAGAGAAAAGTGGAGGGGAATGGGTGTAATGCCAAGTTCATTATGTAACTGGGTATTGTAAATGTACCAGGGACCTTTTCATATAGAACTCCAAGGTATTTTATAGTTTTGTTGGGAGGGATCCAGGAGATATTTCGTGATCGATATGTGACTTATGGAGGGATGTGTGGTATACGTAGGGTAAATAATTTTGCCTGGCTTTATTTGTATTTTTTTTTTCAATGTGCCATTTTTTAGTTGAGTTGAAAAACAAAACTACATCTTCTTGATATGTAACTTTCGTCACATTGTTGTATTGTCACAGAGCGGTCGCTGAATCGAGCTCACAAACCGGTTCTCACTCGATACGCGAGGATGGAACACATGGAAGTAATTTTTTGTGCCCGCGCGGGCACTTCCATTCGACGCGAAGCATGCAACAGTGCTCACGGTCGTGGGAGAGGGACAGAAAGACAGCAGTGATGTCTTCGCGACGTCACGCTGTATTCTATGTTGACAAAAAATGGTATGCAAAACACTGCACAATATTAACAAAGCCACCCACACCTGTTGTCCGGTTATAGAAAACAAAAAATCATTGAACAACACTACGCATTGTAAAATAATATTTTGAAAATAGAAACAAAATTCTTAAAACTACAATAGTTTTCCTTCACAATTAAGTAAAATCGTCCAAAATCTTACCAAATTATGTTGCACTATTCATAATGTTTAATATACAAAATGATTGAATTAAATTTAATCCTTTATTGAGAAATTATTTATAATTTACAAATTGTGTTACATCCTATAATAAATTTAATACACGTGCCTATTTTCTACAGTTATTACAAACGTCCTGAAAATTTGATACACATTTTAAACAGTATGTCTAAAAGGGTTTCTGAATCCAAACAAATAAACATATCTCTGTCATACAGACTATGTTATATTATGAAATATTAAACTGAAACGCTTGCTTGCGCCGTATCCATGAAGCTCTGTGCCATGTTCACGATGTAAACTAAATACGTGGCGTTCATTGCCTTTCCTAGGAGATAATTGCTCATTTCTAATTCTCTACAGTGTATCCAAAGCGCTCAGAGTAGTAACCACGGCGTTCAGTGTCGAATCCGTTCCAGACTTATTCAGATTCCATCCAAAACCCAAGGCACTTGGTGTTGTAAGCAGAATCCATAACGCTCAGTACCCATGTATCCAATATACAGAATCCATGCCATAGCCGTGGTGTTCAGTGTGAAATCCAAAAGCTATGCTATATCCATACATCTGTGCCACATCCATAGTGCTTAATGCCAAGTCCAGTTTCTACCCCGTAACCAAGACAGTTACTGCCTATGACATTCATTTTCGTAAACAGAATTCATGGCTCATTGCAATTTCCAGAATCGTTTGCAGCATCCGCTGTATCAGTGGCTCTCATAGCCGCTTCCAGAATCGCTGCTGTATCCATAGCGGTCAGAACCGCATCTAGAATTGTTGTGTGTAGATTTGGTGCTTAATCTAGAATTGGTAGCTTATTCCGAATAGATGTCACGCCCAGAATCAATTTTGTGACAAAAATCTATTCCGTATGCAAAATCCATGTCATGCATTCTGTACTCCAAGTGACTGATTGCCGGCTCCAGAATCCCTCTCACCTAGAAGCCTTGCCGTTTCTGCGACACTCAAAACCTAATCCGCAGGGTCGTACCGCCCTTGCCCCTGGCTACTTCTAGAGGCTGGTTGCTCAGAACACTAGTTTTCCGTGGTTTCTCAGATCAACACCAGGTGAATGCCGGAGAGAAACTCTAGCAAACGGCCACGGACCGCACGCAATCTTTCCTTTCTCTTCCTTGTCCTATCCTCACCCCCTTACACACACTTACACTTACTACATGCACCACAATACCACATATGCCGGGCGACCGGCCGGTTGCTTTTAATTTGTTTCATCTGGGGCGGTGCCCCGCTGGTGGGAGAGACCTAGCCGACGGTAGGGCGGCGCCGGATATCGCCATGCAGAGGAGATCACCGCCACCTCCCGAGGAAAAAAACGTCCACTACACTTACGGGACTAATGACCTGAGTAGTTGGCGCGCGCGGAATCACTAACAACCAAGCTTGCTTGCGCCTCCGGCGGGGACGTGGGAACGCAGCCCTGAAAGCCCAGTGGCGGTGGCGCTTAGCGGCGTGAACCGCCGCCGTCGCCGCAGCTGCGCCCTTATTCGGTTTCCATGGGCGACGGCGACGGCGACGGCGACAGGAGACGAGCGGAGGAGGAGGAGGAGGAGGGGGAGGAGGTGGCGGGCGCGCGGCGCGTGAGAGCACGCGGCCGGGACGCGGCCTCCGCCAGTCGCCGACGCGACGCACACTGGGCCCGAAGAACGCCACGACGCGCTTAACCGGGGGATTTTTCTCAAGAGGGAGGTGGGGGCGGGGCAACAGGTGAAGGTTCCTTCCGACTTGAAGTTTCTTCTGAAAGAATGTTACTTTCATACCGAATAAAGTGTATTTTTAGTTGTTGACTTATGGTTAATATTTATGTTAACGTTTTTTAGGAATGGTTAACGTTTTTTTGGAATACGTACCATTGGCTTTTGGAAGGGCGGGGGGGCAAGCCCATCCCCCTGCCCCTGGCTTCGCCACTGGGCAGAGACCACTGAGAAGTAAAACCCGATAGTGACAACCTGTCAAAATTTTACGTTTTAAATGTTCTCTTTAGTCTTGGCGCTTCGCGAAGTAATACCTCGTAATTCACGCTGTTTCTCGCGCCAGACGGCGAAACTACGACATATTTTCATAAATGGACTGCAACTCACGCAACAAATCCGTGTAATGAAGAAATAACGGGAGATTTACGTTCATTTTTATTATTTTTCGGATATTATATATTTGTACCGCTAATACGATTAACCGATTAAAAGAGAGTTTTTGCACGGCGAAGTATTATAGCAATCGTTAGCAGTATCGATCGTCTGCGCGTGTGTAGATCAATTTTTGAATATATTTTGTGCATCTGCGCATGCGCAGAAGATAGTGCTTTTGCACTATAAGGTATGTCTTACAAAAAGTCCCTAATGAAAGCAAGTATATCGACACATCGAGGGCTTTTTATCGTTCATTAAAACAAACAAAAACTCATTAAATTTGGTGTGTAAAGTTATAATTCTTGTTTTGAAAATAATGTTATGCTAATAATTGAAGCTCTCCGAAATCTCATTTTGTCAAACGCCTTGATGCATTGCACACTATTTCGATTTCCTTACAGTTTTTACGATCCATTTCATCATTAACTTAATTTTTTGCTTGATGTGTTGCTAATGATTCATGTTATATTTATGTAAATCTATTCAATATTTAGCCTAGTAATTTACTAAAAAAGGTGTTGGACAGAAAGCAACCCGATTTTAATTCATAAAATTAAATTTAAGTAACATAAAAATTAGAGAGGTACAAATTCTAGTCTTTTTTCTTAAAATGATCTTCAACTGTTTCATCATTTCTCCAATTATATTTTTTGCATTTTTTTGATTTTGTCTAAAGTCGACAACAGTGGTTTTCGCAAACTTGGAGTTTATGTGAAATAAAATCATGAAAAGAAACGAAGAAGAAGAAAAAAGTTCTTCGCGTGTGTGGTGTCATTGGGCCCAGTGTGCGGCGGCGACGAGGGCGGTGGAGGCAGCGGGCTCGAAAAAGATCGACACGGCGCTCTAGACGGAGACGGCGGCGGCTGCGGCGACGGCGCGACGCCTGGGTTGCGAGGGTGGCGGCCGCGGCAGGAGCGCCTGCGCGATCAGGCCGTCCACGCGACGACGCGACGATACAACAAAATCTACTTCCACAATGATTGAAATGTATACATCTACTGTCTACCCAATGTAGTGCAAAAATAATACTTTAGAGCTTCCTAGCACAACCATATACACATATAACCCCGCCTTGTAAGTTTTCAAGATCTTATTCCGTAGATCAAAAATTTCTCATCGAGACTGAAATGTCGCAGAGGCCAGCTTACAGATGAATGTTGAAGAACTACACTTAGTCAGAACGTCTCTTTCATCACACAATGCCACATGTCAATCCAAAATACCCGAGAACAGACAAGTAACCTTCGCTCCAAGCGAGAACTATTATTACTCCCGCGTCAGCACGA
The DNA here is from genome assembly GCA_017312745.1 of Gryllus bimaculatus. Taxonomy (NCBI): domain Eukaryota; kingdom Metazoa; phylum Arthropoda; class Insecta; order Orthoptera; family Gryllidae; genus Gryllus; species Gryllus bimaculatus. The sequence continues at coordinate 5,927,640 of BOPP01000075.1, forward strand.
AATATGGACGCGAACTTTATGAGTCCTTACAGATACGCTGATAACAGTATAGACATTGTGGCTCACGTTACTACCGATTTCACGAACCTATCGGAAAGACTTCCTTTGGAGCGTACATGGACATGAGACACTCAAGGAGCAACAACGCAATGTAGTACCGGAGTGGGGCCTACTAAGTATAGAGTGAAGCGTATGAAACTACCTAAAGACCAGGAACAGTTGTGACGAAGGATGAAAAGTGAAATCGTATCATGCAACACAGAGGAGCAGGGCGAGAGAGGAGGCCATACAGGACGAGTGATGACAGAAAGCAAATAGAAGCCAGAGCACTATACAGCCGTTTATCTCTGAGAGGCTAGTGGAGAGAAGAGAAGACTCTATGCAGTGAACTGATTTAGTATTTGTCGACAAATAAACTCAACGATATTGCTATCAGGCCCATTCAACCATTTATCTTGTATTCTCGATTACGAATCGCTTTATCGCGGTCATAAAACTTTGTGTACTTCGTCCGCGAAGTGCTGCGCAAGCCTTCTGATGAGAATCGACTGCATAGCCTAACTCGAACCGACCATAACCACATGAATCTACACATGCGAGATCTCGATCCCAGAGCACAACAAAATCATCGTTCATATGCGTGATCTTATCAGTTACAAAGATCTACAAGTATCACTCACGCTCGACCAATTGATACACTAGATTAGATAGCTGTATTATTCAGAATTTTCGGAACGTCATCTGCGCTACTCTCTAAATTCGCGCTAGATTTGTACGAGTGGAATTGTGAGCATATCGCGGGGCCCGGATTTGGTCCAGATACGACTATGCTCGAAGCTGCGCCTCCTCCGTGCGTGAAAGTGCGGCGCGAGTGCGCCTCGTACTCGATATCTTATCTCGATGTTTGCGCCACAGGGCAGATCCTTCTCCCGCGCTGTCCAAGATGTACATCCGATGCCGTCGCGAAACCCGCGAACCAGACCCCTAGCAACTACTAATTACGTGCCGATAATGAGCTAATTCGACTGAAGTTGTAACCCCTAAATAGACTGCGCGGTAGACGCACAGAGCGCTCAGGGACAGTGGTTGTTACGAAGATTGAGATGCTCGAGCCACTTCAGGCTTGAAGGAGCCGGAGAAGTCGACTCAGAGGAGTAAGCGAGCAAAATGAGGAGTCAAGTGACAAACGGGGTGGAAGGGCGTGAAATGAGGATAGAGGCGTGACGGTCGAACCGATTGATGCATTTCTTAGTGATTTGCGCACATCAACATACCAAATCAATAGTCCGTCACCTCGCGCTCCCATTCCCCTCTAGTGATTCACAGCCACACCATCTTAAAACATGTCTTCTCACTGCCAACCCGCGAACCCTGGCCTCGAGAAACTGCCGAACAGCGAATGTGGAGTCTCTTGACAGTGTGATTTGCTACACAATCCTACGGCTGATTAATCTGAGAACATATGCTCAGCCATGGTATCATTAGAATCTGCATTGAACCGCCGTGTATGAACTTTGAGTAGAGAGCGGTTTCAATGTCCTCTGCTAGACGTCCGTTGATAATACCCGTTCGTCTGCTTAGCCATCCAGTCGTTCCCCACACCCCAGTGTGTTTCCCGCAACTATGGTATAACCTCTCTGCACAGCGCAGATTAGCCACCCCACTGCCAGCCGGACTTGAAGTCTCTATATACCCATCCGACACCCCCTGCTCCACGGTGAGTGGAGTTGTGCCTGTCGAATATGCGATAAGCCATTCATGCCAAGTATCAATGTTACCGCCGTATGAAGGGCCGGAGTAAGTGACCAAAGGAATGCCAGGAAGAAGACGGAAAGCATGCGTCGCACAAGTCCGCTGGCACCGTCTCTTCTGTCTGACGCAGATGTCAAGGTACTATTCGCGACGACAAACGTCTCAGAGGATAACAGAAATGCCGTCTGTCAAAAAAACTAAGCACCTCTTAATACAATACATCATACCACTAAAGCTCGTGCTTGCAAATCGTTCTCGGATCCATATATCTTTGCCTTCTGTACAATAAAACATCTCTACACGGACCCCCTCAATTAACTATGCGACACTACTTTCTGCACACTAAAAAATTGTGGCAACTACAACAATATACCCACACCTCGTCTCCGTCGAGGCTGGATGTCTTTGCCATCACATAGAAGCTTGTCCGTTATCTGAGCACGAAAATCTTAACATTTGGAGTAGAGACTGAAGTGGTGCACAAGGCTTCTCTGAGTATTATGCGTGTAAGAGAGAAATCCGGCCGGAAAGGTAAGTGGTCAAGAGTAATGAGAGTCGTATACGAATAGCAACTCTTGCACCACGACTCCACAGTGGCCCAAGTCGTTTTCATGTTTAAGGTCAGTTGCTCCGACAATCTTTGTCCACACTTTGTGTTCGAGCAAACAAGGAAGGTGGCGGACCTAACAATATGAGTGTGAACCCAGAGATGGCTACGTGGCAGGCAGACACTATCTCGGCCTTGAGTACTGAGAGAGCCCGCAGGCCAGAGGTGTGTGAGGCGTGTGTGAGGCGTGTATCTCCGATGTGTTGCAGTATGTGAATAAGTCTCGCGCCGCCTATCCGGGCGATCCCCACAGCTGGCGCGCCTGTTTCACGCCCAATCTTATGGTTTATGGCGCCTTTGGCACGCGTAGGGAGGAGGCAGGATAAAATTGCCGTGTCCCTGCAGGACGCGATCTCGTTGCCAGAGCGATGCGCGATCACACGTGGTCGCTTCCTGCTATTTCCTCGTCTTCTATCCAGTCGCGTTGAAGTGCAAGGAAGACGGTGGCTAGAATCCACACCGCGCATTTGAGGCGACGCACTACGAGTGAAGAACTAGTATCTTTTTACGGAGGGGTGAGTGGACTACTATCGCCGAGACGGAACGCAAGCTACGAGACATGTGCGGGGAGAGAGATAAGAGCCAATAAACACAAGACGGCTTCGTTGTCCGTGTGGTTGCTGAGAGGCTCAAGACAGTCATTGCGCGTTTCAGTAGGAGATTGAGTGTATCAGACATATAAGAACAAATATAGCGGAAATCATTTGGTCTCTAACTGAATAATTTTGAGAAAAGCGACAATGAGAGACGTAGACCCTCCCACTTTGACCTTTCAATTGCAACATGTACATTGAAGTATTTCCTAACATAAAATTAGCGTGCTAACATCGCATCGCGCGCAGGTTTACACACAAATATGCGTTCATCCGCTCTACTCTTGATCTAGGATAGTGAGTATCACGCGGGCCCCCACTGTTCACCAGAAAATTGTTCCTTACAATCTGTGAACACGATCTCAACAGTTCGCTTGCCCACTACACAGTAACCTCCTATATTCTGACAGCAAGTGGAATAATGGTACTTGTCGTTATATTAGCAAACTAACTCATCGCTGTTAGTTCCTAGAAAATAGCCTTCAGGAAACGATATTAGAATCGAACCATGTAAGGGATCGATTAGAGCGTTCAGCTACCTACGTAACGCCATCCAGTTCCGAATCGAATGAATGACCACTAAAACAGCGTCTATCTAATTCCTCGCACACAAGTCGATGAGCCATCGAGCTTATCCTTATTCTCCCGCCCTGGAGTCTATAATTTGGTCATACAACTCTTCCATCTGCAGTCGTCGTTGCCTCTAAATCGCCACATTTGACCAAATCGCAGTCCACGCTCGTTATCCGCACCAGAAATCACATCACGAGATCCTCTGAGCCAAAGGGCAAGCGAAAAATGACCAAACAAACTCTGTGAGGAAATTGTGATGGATAAATACCTAGATTAGACTATCTTCCTTTGGACCCTGATAACACTTCAAATTTACTTCTCACAGCTTATCTAAGAAGTACCGAGCCCACTAGTGATGAGATGTATCATAAATTCTCCGTGCCGAAAATATACAAATAAGCAAAAATCCAGCGTGCGACCAAAGTGTTCTACGCCAAAGTGCCAGCGTGAAATAATATCTCCATTTCATACAGTTCTTCGCGTATAAAGAAAAGGGAGATACAACACATTTGGCGTTTACAATTGTGTGTGACATAAGAAAAAAAATTAATTACTATTCAACACAAACCCTAACTGTTGTAAGCCTAGTGATATACGCTAAAAACATTTGCGTAGAATATTAATTGATTTATATTTGTTAACCTGCAATCGATCTATACCTGCTTGCTATTTTTGGCCAGGCTGCTGCTCTGAATTGTATATCTCAGAGTCTACATATAAATTTCGAGAGCGTTTTAAACTGAGGTTTAGAACATCTAAATAAATGAAGATAAAAAATTGTGCAAAGCTGTGCAAATTTTACATTGACTATAAACCGCACAGCAGAACTATCTGCTAACATTAATATCATATTTCCCTACCATATCTGTGATTTTTTTCTACCCATATAATCCCATTTTTGTATTCTTATTGATCAAATTAGAAGAGGAGCATTCTGAATAGAAACTGCACTCACCACAAATTATTCACTTGAATGTGTTACGTCGAAAAACTAATTTTTTCCTTGAAAATTGTGCGACAAGAAGATTCAACTGTGTTTAAACCCATATAATAGTGACTTTTTGCGCCCATGATTTTCAAACAAAAAAAAATGCCCCATACATGGACCGAGTTCTCCATCAATTTTAAAGAATTTATCGACAGAATGTGAGCGTAATGAATTTCACATTGACATACCTCATTATTTCAAAGCTGAACCTCGTAAAGCCTGCTTATGTCTCTCATTCTGAATCAATCCTGATGTAAGCAGTTTCTTCCACCCATGTCTCATCTGAGCAACTTTACTCGAGGCCTCAATCACGAGTGAACAGAGATATGATTATACACTACCACGAACAGACGGCGCCAAAGTCCGGGGGGGGGGATAAAACACACTATCTTCAGGAAAACCCAAGTAGTTTAATACGTAAATTCCTTGTCTTCTTTGTTGATACAGAGTCTTTGGTGTGTGTAATAAGGTACAGATTTTAGCACTCTCAAAACAGAGAGAAACTACATCTGAGAACTACACATACTTAACATTTTTCCACCACGTAGAGAGATTTATAGACAGTAATTGTGCCACATCTGTAAGTATGATCACGGTAGCATCTGCGACGTAGAATTAACATGCTATATACATTAGTCGATTCTGCGTTTAATTTCATCGAGATACAGTCTTGAGCACCCAATGAGGTACACTAGGTTTGAACTCCAATATTATTCCCGCCTCAATCCCCACACACACACAGAACGCTCCGCATGTAGTAAAATATATTTATAAAGTTTAGAATGCACGAAAAAGTGTTATTGAGAGAGTTGACGCCCGACGCCGAAGACATAGCAGCGCCCCACACACACACAGCGGAGAGGGCGGGCGAGGGGGCGGGTGGCCCAGCGAGCGCAAACCGGTGGAGGAGGACTTTGCGCACCCAGGCGTGAGCGAGGTCACACTCTACCACCAGCCACGCGCATTCCGCGAGGCACTATCTCCGGTCGCGGACCGTTCGCTCTGACACATCCCCTTTCCGCTTCTGCCCCCGCCTCCAGAGCCCAGACAGGGTTTGTCCACAGGCGCACTTGTGCCCATATTAGCGTGCCCGGATTTGGTTAATTGAAATGTCTGAAGCACTTGAGAAGTCAACGTCGTTCTACATCTAAGTCGTCCTTTTCCAACACAGGGCCCCAGTTGTAATTCCCAGAACTCATCTCGCAAACATACAAACACCGATTTATATCCCCTTTATTAACTAAGCTTTTATATGCGTATCCTATACTTGCAAGCTTTTGCCTAGTGGATTCCCGTCAGCCCATTTCCGTCCCCATCCATCTAAGCCCCAGGGCCGCGCCCAAAGTGACCTCCGACCTATGTCCCCGCAGGGGGACCACGTATTAACCTCTACACGTGGGACACACACATGCGCGGCTTCCTCGGTCTGCCGGTCAGCAGACTCAAGGTCCCCTAACCGCGACAGCGCACAGCCATGAAAAGGACAAGCGGGCAAACAAACCATGGCTGGACTCGAACTCGCTAACCTTCGGACCGAGTCGCAGACACGCTTAGCCGTCCAGGCGAGCTCTTCCTTATATAATATTATTCTGTAGCGACAACGCGGCCGCGACGGCCAAACCAAACCGGCTGCTTCTCCCTGGCGAAGTTCTGGTCGCCGTCGCCGCGTCCGCTGCGTCCAGGCGAGTGACAAGCGGTCGTAAGTATAGACAATGTGCCTGCGCGCCGCCGCGAGATAACAAGCCATCTGCGTTCAGCCGCCGCCACGCAAAATCTTATACAACTGAAAAATACCAACCGCCCTCCGCCCAAGGCCCGCACCAGCAAGCCTATAACAACTATCAATCGCAGCGTAATCCACATGTACAAAACGTCCTTTGCAACGATAGTTGTCGATTTTAGGCGCCATTATTCCGAACCCACCCGCCGTACTATGCACTTCCAATACGCAAACTTTACAATTTAATGATTTATTTAAACCCCTCATCCTCACAAATAATGACTATTGGTCAACTGATAATACGAAACCAGTCTGCATCATGATCCAAGGCTCAGCTCGTGAGCACTTCGTCGCGACACTGTATTTGTGTCCCCTGATTTTATTTACACTTGAGGTTAAAGTTCCACTTTCCTCTGCACCAGGGATCTTCAACACAATACGTTGTGTCTCCGAGTGCGTCTGAAGGTAAGAACGAAGCGGCGCAAGTGTAAAACGAGCTTAGTAATTATAAAAAGCGTTCTACGCTAGCCCATGGTTATAAGATAAATATTTGGCTCCCAGTGCCACGCCTGTCAGCACTCGCTATGTTTGGGAAGCAAAAGTAATCGCACAATAATTTTCCCCGATAAGGCACAGATAAAGCAGATGCTTTACCATCCCCTCTGTGAGCAGAGAAGTGGATACTTGGCATTGAGAGTCCAAGAAGTGAAGGATTTAAAGAATCTTCATCGTTATGTTTGAGATTGTGTTTTTCTATTTTATTCCAATTAATTTTTAGAGCAAGTTAAACGTCCTGCTGCAATAAGCCTGTTGACCGAGAGATTCTTACTTTTATCCACCTGTAAGTTGCATAGTCAATTAATAATAGATTTGTAATTAACAACCACGTAACGTTTTTAACGTATTTGTTCGACGGCGAAAGGGTACCCCAACATTTTTCTCGTGAAGCGCGACGCAGTTCCCCGCTCGAAAACCTGCATGCGTGCCTACCCCGCCCTACACGTCCGTGGAAGGATTATTTTCTTTGTACACTCGCAGCACGTCCAAGGGTTCGAGGTCTTCGGACATATTTCCCGTTCCGGTGCCAGCGGAGGACGCTGCGTGC